>CAMZMU010000128.1:83794698-84049173 GCA_947311845.1 Poa pratensis
AAAAACATCTTATGTTAAAAAACGGAGGGAATACATGAGAAGCGGAACGATCGATCCGAAGCCTTCGATCGGATCGGCAGCACGTACGCACGCTACGCGGTGGGGCTTTTCGTGAGGCCCTTGTGCAAAACGCGGGCGGCCGGGTCAACGCAGCTGCCGTGCAATGCTTGCGCTACTGACATGTGTCATGCGTACGCTCGTTTCTGGCAGAGGATTTTCCCTTTGGGAAGGGTTCCCTTTTCTAAATCGCACCCGTGCCCGTATCTTTTTCTTTTTCTTTTTCTTTTCATACACCTCCAGATCGAGTCGGGTTCCATTATCGAAGGATAAGAGAACCGACGGCTTCTTTTTAGTTCAATGCAATTCCGTTCCATATCTATGGTAATCGCTAATTCGTGCTTTGCAGTCTTGATTTTTCCGTCCTTTTCTGGCCCAGGCGTGAAGATTGACCGTGGAATCTTAGGAGTTTCAACGCGTCGTGGTCGCCATAGGCCGAGATGACGCAAACTGGGATGTGCACGAGTGTTTGACGAAATATCCACCGGTGAGGATGCGACTGCATGTGCGTCCAGACGGTGAGCTGGCCTATTCTTTTTGTATCTTGAACAGATTTTGTACCTGATCCAAACTGCAACATTATACTACTATACGCTCCAAGCGAAGCTGTGAATCAGACTAGGACAACAACACAGAACAACGATAGCTCCTTTTCAGATTACAATTTATAGTAGCTTGCTAGCTGCAACTTTTTCGAGGGGTACTGCTAGCTGCAACTCACGCCCCACCGTTTGTACACGCACCACAGAGAATAAACTAATACACCTGACATTCATCTCTTTGTACACAGTTCTAATTATCTAGTACACACTAGCTTATTCTGAGGAACTGGATAATTGGCGATCAATCCGAATCTTCGATTCATATAACTGTAACTCCTCTTTTCAAGAACATTCTACGATAATGTTTCAAGGAAAAGGTCCACCTTGTCGTTCACCCCCCTCGACAGAAACTTCATGCAGATAGGAGGGTTCACCTTGGCAAGAGCAAGAACTGACTGCGGCAAAACCCACAGTCCATCGCCGCAGATCATGCCGGAAGCAACTGCAGGCGCATATGTGTCTGACTTGGCCCTGTCCAGCTTTTGCCAGATGAAAAGGATCACGGTCCCAATGAACATATCGATCGCGAAATATGATCCTAGATAGAATGGTATTGCCATAGCCATCGGGATCGGTATAAATCCTGCTACCTTCTTTGGCACCAGGTCTTTATCAAGTTGACGAGGATTGCTGCAGCAAAAGATACAGCGCAAAAAGTGAGGCAGTTCTTTGGTAGGACGAGAAGCCATCGACGCCTAGTAGCAATGCTGCGGAAGATGGCAGCATTTGGTGCAGGGTACTCGCTGCCAGTGATGCCAATATTATCAAAGGCCTTGTAGAAAAGCCAGAATACACAAGGAGCAATCACACAACCCATTGCAGTGCCTATGATTTGGCTGATGAACATTGACCTTGGTGAGGCCAGTGTCAAGTATCCTGTTTTGAAGTCCTGCATTAGATCAGAAGCAGTAGCCACGATGTTCATCATCACACCACAGGCAGCCAAGCCCCGCAAGAACACCCCCATGTGAAGCACCTGTCCATGCACCGAAAGCAAAGATTGCGAGCTTCCCGTAAGTTGTGACAAGAGACCAATCAGTGAGGCCAGCTCCATATGCATTGCAGAAGCCAAGTATCGGTGCTTACGATATACGCTACCAAGATTTGGTACCACTTCAGCTGAGGGAATATCTGCGGGACAGTGCCAATGGATATGGCAGCACACAACAGCATAGCCTCCATATGCAATGTACCAGGGGATTTGATCTTTGAGAAAAAGTTCAGTGCGCCGCTCCTCATCATATGAGACAGGTGCAACACTGTTACTTGTTTCATCATCAGAGACTGGAAGTGTACTAGCGTTACTCTTCTTGAGTTGAGATCTTAATGAGCAGACTGTAAGGAAGAGCATCTTGAGGAAGTTATACAGGCCATCGCCAAGAATCACGGCAATTGCAATGAAGACCTGTAATACCAATTGGAATTTAGTAGCAGAAAAGATAACTAAACCTTTAACAAAAGTGTGTATTCTTACCCGGTAACCTTGCATCCCGTGGAGATTACTATCAGGGAGATCAGCAGCGAACCAATCACCTCTTTTCTTGGCTATAAGAGGCCACATTATTCCCCATGAGAGAATGCCTCCCAGGAGAACAGATATGTTGACAATATGCGGGCAAATCATTCCAACTCCGACATAGGTAGGAGAGAAGTCAAAGTAAAACCTAGCAAAAAGAAGTTTGATTACGGAGGATGTTGGAAGGTATCTACTCTGTAGATTTAAACGTAACATCAAATTCAGAAGTCAGATGATAGAAGTTTGATGGGAGTTACTTGCAGCGTGCAATTTATACCTGTTGTTGTAAGCTTGTAGCCCTAAAGATGGGAATTTCTGGAATCCACAATTATCGGTTGCTGTGTAGAACCACTGAAAAAAACCCCAAAAGAAGCTGAGCCCGAAGAATTGGCCCAGTTTCTTTACTTGCTTCCTGTACAATACGATGTCCATGTCAAATTTTATACTTGTGGACAGCTGACTAACATAGAAATTAGTTACAATGTTCACCCTGCAATCTTGGCACCATGGGGCGTGTGAAAGCCGTTTATGAGGAAGGCAGTTGCAGTGCCACTTGGATAGGTCAGCTTGTAGTCAATGATCATAATCTGAAGTAGAGTGCTAATTTGTTAAAATGATATAGACACGACCCCTTCACAAAATATTAGAGGTAAGGAGTAATTTGACCTTTCTCAGTGGCACAAGACCAAAAAGCCCAATGAAGCTGACCACGAGCAGGAAACCAATTATCCATAACAGTTGTGGATTTTTGATATTTTGAGGATTATTTGCCTCTGGTACTTGCGAAGCGATTCTCTCACTCATGGCCAATATGTAGGTACCAAAGCCCCCTAAAAGAATTTGACGAGTTAATGAATAAATATACTAAGATAATGCTTTAATAAGTTTTTTATTTTTGCTAATATCATTTACTATGTTCAAATGGAATTCATGAAAAAAGCTTTGTCCCAAAAGATAATTACCACAAAAACTTGAGGCTTCTAGGTACAATTGTCATGTCTTATGTATTCATATGGAATATCTAGCAAACCTTACAATTTTCCTAGTATGGTACGACGTACTAAGGAATTAACGGTTAAGTGTGAAGTGTATATTTGGTAATACAAAGGTTCCAGGTATAACAAGTGTGAGAAATAATTGATCTAAATAGATGCAATTATCTCCTTCTACCCTACCAAGTTGTCACGCTACCTTTGTATCAGGCACATTTCTTTGTTGCCACATGCTAGTAGTTGCGAGATTTGTGAACATACTTTTTCTTATATATGCTCATTTATAAACTAATTAAGTCTAACATCTATCATATTACATTACATGCCAATGAATAAATAGCACGTGGATATAGCAATATTTTAGTGCAAAAATCACGTGTAATAAATTCAATGACCATTCATGGTGGAACAAAAAAAGTCTCCAAAACATACAGTATAATTGGTAGAATAAACGAGCATGGAACAAATAATTATGAAACAGAAAAAACACATGTATAAATTTAACTTTGATATATGTAACATCGGTCTCATTATTATGAACCTACTTGGTCAAATAGCATTTTTTACTGCGTGTATTTCTGAATTGGAGACTTAACTTGAAAAAATATGCATTTTTATGAAAATAAAATTCTCATATTTCAACTACGAACGTGAAACTAGACCAATTCAAAGATGAACCGTTAATTAGTATTGAATTAGTATTGTGACAGTTTCCATGTTTATATCAGTGCCTTAATGACCAGAATTATTTATTTCCATTTTAGACGCAAGCCGCAAACTTTATAAATAACCCCGATATAGTTATTTATGGCCTCTTTCCTACGAAATTAACGGCTCGCATTAAATTGCAGGATAAATCAGCGTGAGGAACTGAGGATAAACCAGCTCGTACATGGCAAGGAAAATCTGACAGCTGTGAGTTATAGAATTACCGCTGAAGGAGATGCCGTAGGCGGCGACGACGCAGGTCTGGATGACGGTGTTCTCCTGGCGCGTGAAGGGCTGCCGGAGGAGGCCCACCTTGTCGAGGGCGCCCGTCCAGAGGCGGGTGAAGAAGAAGCTGAGGAGGCCCGCGGAGACGTTGAGCGAGGGATGATGCCGATGGTGAGGTTGAGCTTCATGACGATGACGCTGAACATGACGGCCAGGAAGAAGCTCACCACGAAGGCGCGCACCGTGAGCTGCTCCCGCCAAGACGGCACGAGCTGGTCGGCGAAAGCCCGCTCCACCGACGACGCCTCGTCCTCCGCCGCCGCGGGGATGGCGCCCTCTCCGTCGCGGCGCTCGCGGTCGCCTGGCTTGCTCCGCCGCCGGAGCTCGCTCGCCTTCACCATCTCCACGTCGGCCGCCGCCCCGTTCGAGCCGGTGGTCTCGTGGGCCATGTGGTCGGTGACTGCAGAGTGCAGAGTGCAGGTGAGCAGAGCAGGGACCACGGACGCTGCCTTCCTTTGGCTTAAGGTGCTAGGCTCTGCCCATAGCGTGACTTATATACACGAACCGGGGCCACAATTATAGGGACCTTATATTTGAAAAAAGAAATCAAAATCTCACAATTCCAGGGCTAATGGTCAACCAAAAAACCTACCAAAAAATAATAATAAGAAAAAACAAACCTACCCTTTTGGTCATTTGACAACAAATCTGACAACATCGGCCCACTCGTCATTGCACAAACTAAATAGTCACATGAACAATGTATACAGACTGTGGGGCCCAGCACATGACCATCCTTTACACATCCTCATCCCCTACTGTCGGGGGCTGCCCCCGGGTAGGGCAAAGATGATGTGTTATGAACAGTTAAGGTCTAACCGGATCAAGGTTAGCCGGGTCACTTGGGCCGGATCTCAAGGGATTCGGTCAGTCCTACTTCAAGCCAGTGTAAAAGGAAGGACCAAAGGGGATCCGGTGAGGTTTAACCGGATCCAAGGGAGAAGAGCCGGCTAAGTTATCCGGATCCGTCAGGAAGGACCCGGGTAGGGCAACTCGGATGTTGCACAGGGGCCAAGTAGTGTCAGTAAAAGTCACGGGCACTGTAATGTTACTGACCGGGGCTCAGAAGACAGCAAGGTGCAGCCACAGGTTTTCCGGGTCACAAGCCCCTAGGCGCTGACTCGGCCAATTCGGGAAAGGGGCAGTGGCTAGGCTACTGTGGTCTACACTGCCTTAAGCTCAAAGAGGAAAGATAAGCCTGTGGTGGACAGAGGGTGAGCTGGGCTGAGTGACAGTGGCCAGTGTTTGTCCTGTTCTCCTTGTCCATGCCATTGTCCTCTGCGGCCAGGGGCAAAAGGGTAATTCGGTTACTGTATATATGCAACACCACCTTCTCCTGTGAGAGGATCGACCATTGTGAGCATCATTTCCCCCCCAAGCTTCATCTTCTACCTGGAGCTCTCTCCATTGTTCATTACAGCTCAAGGAGCGCTCTGTACTTGTAAACACTTGAGATATAAGAGAGTAGGCTAGAGCTGCAGTAGGGGTGTTACCTCCACAAGAGGGCCCCGAAGCAGGGTACATCGTGGTGTTCTTTGCTGTTCTTGGTTTGCTTTGTTCTTGTTGTTCTGCGATTCTTGTTTTCTTCATGCGTGCTTCGTAGCGCGCAAACCCTCCCCGGTTCCCCCAACGCCCAAGCGAGCCCACACTTAAGCCATACCCATGGCATCTGCCGTGACACCACCACGACAGTTGGCGCCCACCGTGGGGCAAGCATTGGCGTTGGCTGGGGTTTCCATCCGGACGGGCTCCGTCACTGGTGCCGGCGAGCGGGTCCTCTCCGGGCTCGTGTGCAAGCTCGGCGAGTTCAACTTCATCAGCGACAACGCGGGGTGCTTCTCCAACAAGCCCTTCCCCGCGATGGCTTCCTCATGACGCTGGGCAGCTTCGTCACCTACGTCGCCACCGAGCCAGTTCGCGAGTACCCGGCGCAGGTGCTCGTGGCTGCGGATCCTCCCTCTTTCCGCGCAGCTCGCGGAGGGCGTAGCGCTCGCCCTGGGAGCAGCGTGGAGGTCATGGTGGCTGCCGCAAACGCTGCTGCAGGCAAAGGAGGTGCCAGCACGAGCGTGCCAGAGGAGCTGGCCACGCCAGTCGATCCGGCTGACAAGCCGACCGGACAGCTAAGTTCCCTAAGGAGAAACCCGATCCGGTTGGTCCCCTTGGCATGTCAAGCAGGGGTGCTTCCTTAGAGGGTATCTTGGAAAAGCTAGCTCGGCCAGTGGCTCCTGGAGCAAATGTTGATCTTACTGTAGCTCAGCTAGAGGCAGAGCGCCTGAGGTTGCAAAAAGAGGCTCGGTTAGTGATAGAGTCTAGGCAAGAGTTTGATAGAGACCTGAGAGAATACAATGCTGCCAATGGTATCACAGATGGCTTTACTCCTGTAGTGCACCGCTCGCGCAAGAAAGCCGAGTTGCGTAACAGAGGCAAGGACCTCAACGACGAGTTGGCTAGAGCTGCAGGTTCGAGCTCAAGTAAAGCCACTAGTCATAGGTCCGGAACAGGCAAGCCGGTTTATAGCTCCCCGGCTAAGAATCTTAGGGCTGCAGCAGCAGCACGAGCCGAATTAAGTAACCTGACCGGGGATGCTTGGCGCAAGCAGGCGGAGAGAGTGAATGAGCTAGTGGATGTGTGCAACAGGCAGAATGAGGCCTACCGGAAAGCTAATCCGGATGCTGGTGGTTCCCGGTAGTTGTCGGTTAGGGCTGCTAGCCAGAAGTCTAAGGGCAAGCGTCCTCTCCGCATGTTGTATTGACCGAGCCCAAAGTGTGAACTCGGGTAAGAGCAAGCAGCTGCAAACTTATGATGCGGTATATGCGCAAGCAGCTTGCAGCCCAAGGAAAAGGCGGACAAGCAGAAACAGTGGTGGTCAAGGCAATCCGGGTACTGGAAGGGGAAATTCGGCTGGCCGAGGTCAACCACCACGCCACCCCGGACAGCAAATGATGGCACAGGTGCAGCAGCAAAGTGGTGGCCAGGTGGGCTACCGCTATGACGATGGCAATTCGGCTATGGCGCGAGCCGGATACCAGACGTATGACAATGCACTGGCGTCGAGACTGGGGCCTCGGATGTTGGATCCGGATGATCAGCGTCTCAAGTTGGACAGAATCTACCAGTCCGAGAAGCTGGAAGAGCAAGGCCCACCGGGTCCACCATGCTTTGGACCTCGGATAATGAATGAGCCAAGTGTGCCGTTGTTCCAGCTCGGCCGCAACACGAAGCCGTATAATGGCAGCACCAAGCCACAGGATTGGCTGACGGACTATGTATCATCAGTGCACATTGCGGGGGGCAATCGCCGATGGGCGGTCCGGTATCTCCCGCATATGTTAGAAGGTCCAGCCCGGATCTGGTTGAATAACTTGCCGCCGGGTAGTATCAATTGTTGGATGGATTTGGAACAGGCGTTTAACAGCAACTTCTCCAGCACCTACAAGAGGCCAAACCGACCTCAGCTCCTGGCTGCGTGCAAGCAGGAAGAGAGGGAGACAGACCGAGAGTATTTGACTCGGTGGAGCAACATGCGCAATTCTTGCGAAGGTGTAGTGGAGGAGCAGGCCATTTCATGGTTTGCACAGGGATGCAGGCATGGTACCCACTTTGGCAGAAACTCCAAAGAGATATGCCGAAAACCCTGGCAGATATGATCCGGATAGCAGACACGTATGCGCTGGGTGATCCAACACAGCCCGCATTGGATGCAGTGGGAGCAAACAGGAGGCAACCGTTAATAACCGAGTTGGACCATTAAGGCCCAGTGACCGACATGAATTCGGTTACAAGAGAGAGATCCGGATTACAGATACGGTTCTGATCAAGTTGCTGCGGTAAACATGGATCAACCCGGAGGAGATGCGCAGAGGCAAAAACTGATGGTCCGGCTTGGAGGCCGAATCAAGGTGCTTGGCCGAAGAAAGTGTGGGAGGGACCAAGTCCACCTCTGACTTTTGAGTCCAGATTAGATGGGCCTTGCTGTTATCACACCACTGATCCGCGCAAACCGGCTAATCATTCGACCCGGAACTGTAGTTGGCATCACCGCATTCAGGCGGAAGGTCAAAGAGGACCACCTCAAGAGGTGCTCCTAGACCGAATTTCAGGCCAAACATGCCGCTAACCGGAGCCAATGCGACCCCGGTCAACGCTGGAACTCCAAGGCCAGCAGCAACGAAGCCGGTTAACCTGGTGAACATGGGAGGCAGTGACAATGATGGCCCAAGTAGGCAAGGTGGATACCCTGGGAATGATTACAAGGAAGCACATCAGAGTTATGTGGTTTTCGTGACCGAGCCAACTGACAAGAAAAGTCAGTTGAGACGAGCAAAGGAGGTGAATGCCGTGATGCCAGCAGTTCCAAAGTACTTGAACTGGTCTGAGCAGGAATCACTTGGAGCAGGGCGGATAACCCAAGGATCATGCCAAGCCCAGGAACTATGCACTGGTGGTGGATCCAACTTTGGTTGGACCCAAGCTGAACGTGAAATTTAGCCGAGTCTTGGTCGACAATGGCAGTGCCATAAACATCATGTATCGGGACACAATGGTCAAGTTGGGTATTTCGCCGAATCAGTTGCAACAGAGCAGTTGTACTTTCCATGGCATAGTACCCGGGGTGTCTTGTTCCCCCATGGGTAAGATCTGGGTAGATGTGTTGTTCGGTACCAGGGACAATCACAGACTTGAGAGTCTCGAGTTCGAGGTGGTGGATTTGGAAAGCCCATACCATGCTCTGCTTGGCAGGCCAGCATTAGCCAAGTTCATGATATCTACTCATGTGGCCTACCTCAAGATGAAAATGCCTGGCCCGAATGGTGTTATCACCGTTGCGGGAGACTACAAGAAGGCCATACAGTGTGCTACAGTTGGTTCCAACTTAGCCGAATCACTGGTGATACAAGCTGAAAAGAGCAAGATGCACGAGGTGGTGGCAATGGCGAAGTCGGCTCAGTTAGGCGTGCTGGCCATGACCAACCCGGATGGCGGCGCAACCTTTGAAGTGCCCAAGGAGACAAAGAAGATCCCCATTGACCCGGAGAACCCGGAGCGCATGGCCATCATTGGAGCCGGTTTGGGCGAGAAATAGGAAAGCGCGCTCTGCCACTTCCTCCGTGAGAATCGGGATATCTTTGCATGGTCGGCTAAGGACCTGCCTGGTGTTCCGAGGGAGTTGGCAGAGCACTCTTTGTTTGTCAGGCCAGAAGTAAACCGGTTAAGCAACCGACTCGGCGTCTCTCAGATAGAAGAAAAGTGGTGCTCGATGAGCTGGCTAAGCTACTGGCAGCCGGATTCATTATGGAGGTGTTGCATCCAGACTGGATATCCAATCCGGTTCTGGTAGAGAAGAAGAAGGACGAACCAGCTGTGGTCAAGGTGTGGCGCATGTGCATCGACTTCACCAATCTGAACAAGGCGTGTCCGAAGGATCCATTTCCTTTACCTCGGATTGATCAAGTGATCGATTCTACTGCTGGGTGTGAGTTGTTGTCTTTTATTGATGCGTACTCTGGTTTTCACCAGATACCACTGAACCCTAAAGATCAAATAAAGACTGCTTTTATTACCCCGTATGGGGCGTATTGCTATCGTGTCATGTGTTTCGGTTTGAGAAATGCCGGTGCAACTTATCAGAGATGTATGCAGAAATGCTTACACTCCCAAATGGGCAAAAATGTGCAGGTGTATGTCGATGACATTGTCATCAAAACTAAAGAGAAACGTACTCTCCTCGAGGATCTCGAGGAAACATTTGTGAACTTGAGAAAATATCGGTTAAAATTGAATCCGGATAAGTGCACCTTTGGTGTCCCGGCTGGAAAGTTGCTTGGCTTCCTTGTATCAAGCCGAGGCATTGAAGTTAACCCGGCTAAGATCCGAGCCATAGAAAACATGAAATTGCCTAAGTGTCTAAAAGATGTGCAAAAATTCACCGGGTGCTTAGCCTCATTGAGCCGGTTTGTGAGTCGGTTAGGAGAGAAAGCCTTGCCCTTATATCAATTGATGAAAAAGAGCACCGGGTTCACATGGACCCCACAGGCAGATTCGGCTTTCAATGAGTTGAAAAAGATGTTGTCCACTGCTCCAGTTTTGGCATCACCTTTGCCGAAGTGAACCGATGTTGCTTTACATTGCGGCCACTAACCGGGTCGTAAGTGTGGTTATTGTGGTAGAAAGAGAAGAAGAGGGCAAATCCGTGCAGAGGCCGGTGTACTATTTGAGTGAGGTGATCTCAACTTCGAAGCAAAATTATCCTCACTACCAAAAGATGACATATGGTGTGTACCTGGCGGTCAAGAAGTTGAAACATTACTTCCAAGAGCACCCGATTACAGTGGTGTGTGAAGCTCCAATTGCGGAGATCATTGGGTGCAAAGATGCAACTGGCCGAGTTGCCAAATGGGCGATAGAAGTGTCTCCTTACACACCGCATTATGAGAGAAGAGATGCTATCAAGTCTCAGGCTTTGCCGGATTTCCTTTGTGACTGGGCTGAGATGCAATATGAGCCACCTAAACCGGATTACAATTACTGGAGGTTGCACTTTGACGGTTCCAAATGCAAAATCGGGCTAGGTGCTGGGTGGTGCTCACATCACCAAAACAGGATCAATTGCGATATGTATTGCAGATTCATTTCTCAGCGTCAAACAATGTAGCCGAGTATGAGGCACTGATCCATGGGCTTAATGTGGCTCGGGACATCGGCGTTCGCCGGATTGAATGTTTCGGTGATTCGGATTTGGTCGTGCAGCAATCTTCTGGAAATTGGGATGCTCTTGATGCCAATATGGCACTGTATCGGTTTCATGTTCAGAAAATTTCGGGATTTTTTGAAGGCTGTGAGTACAAGCATATACCTCGGCTGGAAAACCAAGCTGCAGATGTTCTGTCAAAACTCGGGTCGTCTAGGGAGGCAATCCCACCCGGAATATCCTTGAATCATCTAAGGGTCCCTTCAATCAAACCTTCGCCTGATTCCGAGTCGATTTTTATTCCCAAGCAAGAATCCGAAGCTATTCCTATGAATGTTGATGTTGAGTATATCGAGGAAGACCCGGGGACTGCATGCCCGGACTCGGGGACTGCTCACACAGATTCGGAAAATGCTAACCGAGTCTTGGGAAAGAGGAGCAGAGATGAAGATGATGCTAACCGGATTGTGGGGAATGGACAGAAGCTGATAGAAGAAATAATGGCGGCCAAACCTGTGGAAGAAAATGAGCACTTGTTCCCTTTGCATCCAGTACCAGAGTGGGCTGAAGAGATCATGAAGTTCATCGAGGAAGGAAGCTTGCCAAGCGATGAAACCAAGGCTAGGCGTGTCCAGAGGAGATCCAAGGCTTATACCATCATCAACAAGGAGTTATACAAAAGAAGTGTAACCGAGGTGTTGCAGCGCTGCGTGGAGCCAGCAGAGGGCAAGGAGATGCTCCTAGAGATACACCAAGGTGAATGTGGACATCATTGCAGTACAAGAGCCCTGGTGGCTAAAGTGTTCCGGCATGGATTTTATTGGCCCACTGCTCATGCAGATGCGGAGGACATAGTCCGCAGATGTGAAGGATGCCAGAGATTTGCTAAGCAAACACACTTACCCGCATCGGCACTGAAGACAATTCCTATTACTTGGCCATTTGCTGTGTGGTGTTTGGATATGGTGGGAGATTTCAAGCCGGCTAGGGGCAACATGACACATATGCTGGTGATGGTGGATAAGTTCACCAAGTGGATAGAGGTGAAACCAATCCGGAAAGTGGATGGCCGTTCGGCTGTAACCTTCTTGAAAGAAATCATTTTGAGATACGGATACCCTCATAGCATCATCTCGGATAACGGCACGAACTTTGCTGTCGGAGAGTTTGCCCGATTCTGCATGGATAAGGGGATCCGGTTAGACATAGCCTCAGTGGCACATCCAGAGTCCAATGGACAAGTGGAAAGATCAAATGCTCTAGTGTTAGCCGGCATCAAGGCTCGTCTCATTGAACCATTGTTGAAAACTCCGGGGTGCTGGATAGATGAAATCCCATCAGTTCTATGGGGTCTAAGGACTACACCGAATCGGTCAACAGGCTATACGCCATTCTTTCTGGTTTATGGGGCAGAAGCTGTCCTACCCACTGACATAGAATATGATGCACCAAGGGTGGCAATGTACACTGAAACCGAGGCAAAAGAGGCCCGGGAAGATGCAGTGGATCTGCTAGAGGAAGCAAGAGAGTTGGCCCTGTCTCGGACAGCAATATACCAGCAAAATCTCAGGCGTTATCATAGCCGAAAATCAGTCCTCGAGTGTTTCATGAGGGTGATCTAGTGCTGAGGCTGGTGCAGCGCAGCAAAGGCCGACACAAATTGTCACCTCCATGGGAGGGACCATTCATTGTGAGCAGGGCTATGCACAATGACTCGTACTATCTTATAGATGCACAGGAACAAGAGGATGGCCTGGACAGACCCGGACAGGAAACCAAGCGACCTTGGAATGTAGCTCTGCTTCGACCCTTTTACTCTTAAAGGGCGCAATGTATGTATTTCAATTTATCATGAATGAAATCGCAGTAATCCGAGTCTGGACTCGGGGACTGCTTCGTCCTTATGCATGTGTTGTTTATTACTGTTTTGTTTTTTGCCGTTCGTGTGCCGAATCGCTTTGAACCTTGTTCTAAGTTTCAAGTAATGTATGTTGTGTTGTTGATCTCGTGACTCGACTGACAAACACCAAAATGGTAGTCAAGAGCAGAGATGAGGAATATGGGAAACATGAAAATGGACTCGGGGACTCGGTCCAAAACCGATTCGGCACATGTCGTTTACTAACCCCTGTTATTTATTTTTTCGTTTATGTTGAATGATTCTAAACCACAACTCGCATGTTTCAAGTATTGTATGCTATGATTCCTATCTTGTGACTCGACTGTCAAAACACCCAAAGAGGTAGACAAGAGCAAAGATTTGGCAAAAGTAGTAAACAAGAAAACAGACTCGGGGACTCGGTTTAAGATGATCCAACATAAACCTTGTCCGGATCGCGTTAAGCATGATAAGCATAGTCTCGAAAGAACTTAAAATAGTCTATTACATCTGCTCCCGGCATACCGGGGATTTAATGTTTTTGTTAAGTACTTCAGGGTGCAGCGGACTCGGTCGCGGCAGACTCGGTCATAGGAGTTTCGGTTGCGGGAACTTCTGTGGTAGGAGCCTCGGTTAGCGGAGCTTCGGGGGCACGGGCTTCAGCTACGGGTGCTTCGGTGAAGTGGACGCGGTTACGGGAGGTTCTGTTGCTGGAGCAGACTCAGAAGATGGTGGCACTTCGGAAGTAATCTTGACTGGAGAGCTTGAAGGATGGGCGGATTCGGAAATATCCGGATCAGGTGAAGCCTGTTTAGTAATCACAGTCAAGTTAGTGGCTGGAATCACAGGAGACTCGGTTGGAGTTTGTTCGGTGAGCTTGGCCGAGTCGGAGGCTGGTACCTTGCTGGATTCTTCTTCTTCATCAGACTCGCCCTCAGAGTCGGCATAATCTTCTGCGGAGGCATCGTCCGATTCCTCTTCTTCAGTCTCTTCCCCATCGGAATAGACCGGAGCGTCCAGATCAAGGTGCTTGGTGCGTGCAAATTCGGCCATGAAGTTGGCGGCTTCTTCACGGATCTTGATCCGGGTAGGGTCTGTAGCCCACGGAGAACCCTCGCGAAATGAGCGTACTTTGGCAAGATCAATTAGCTCATACCAGGACATGATGAATAGCAAAGCTGCGTCAGCACCAGCGCGGGCGGACGAAGACCTCCACTGCTGTAACCGGGTCATTGCTTGATCCAGGTCTCTGATCAGCTCCTCCGCAGGCACAACTTGCCGCGCTTCAGGAAACAAGATTCGGTGAGCCTTGAGACTTGCATTAAGCAGACCAATATGGGAATCCTTCAGAGGAGCAATCCGAGCCTTAAGTGCTGTAATATGATCTTCGATGTCCCATGTCTCGGATAGGGGAGCCTCGGTTAATTTAGCTCTCTCAGCTCGGGCGTTTCGCACAGCCTTGGCGGCTTGAAGCCGGATGCTGGTAAACTCTCCTACAAACAAATAAGCTAATACTGAGTTCAGCAAGAAGGAACACAAGCATATGTGTCGGTTAAGAGCAGAAAGAAAAAAGGGGATTCGGTGAACTTACGATCCATGTCATCATTGAGGCTAGCAAGTTGAGCCAGCCATTTCGTACTGGCCGCTTTGAGCAGCCAGTTCTTCTTTAGCCGCTTTCAATTCGGCTTCAGATTCGGCAACGGTCGTTTGAATTTGCTTATCTAATTCGGCTCGCTTCTGTAGCCCGGCGTGCAAAGTGTCGCGCTCCTTTTGGAGCGTGTCTCTCTCCGTCCGCAGTGCATTCCGCTCTGCTTTCACCTTGTTCTTCACTTTTTCGACCCGGTCAAGCTCCCGCTGGACTCGCGCTACCTCTGATTTCTCCTCCGCCAGAACACGCTTTTGCTCTTCCTCTTTGCTATTCATCTTGAGGACCAAGGCATCAAATGATTTTTGGAGCTTGTGGTACTGGTTGGCGAGCTGCTTAAAAGATCGCTGCGAGTGCCCGTGCTTTCCTGAAAGAGTAGGAAGCGTCAAAAGAGACTCGGGGACTGATACCCGAGACAAGGTGGAGCCAAAACGAATCTCGGGGACTGGCCGAGACTGACCGAATCGGTTAAAAAGAAACCCGGGGACTGGGGGTCCCACAGTTTTTTCAGTTAAGAAAAAGGTCATGATCGAATTTTTTAAAGATTCAAGCCGAATGACTTTCTTACTCCAAAGAGTATCAGTCGTTCGACCCGAATCTCGGGGACTGGGTAGATACTATTTGATCATGACGAACTAAAAGCAAGATTCGGCAAACTTACCTCGAAGACTTGGTGCGATGCAGTAAACGCAACCTTCACAGAATGAAGAGATTGCATCATTCGGCTAGGACCAGCAGGGTGTGGCGTTGCAGCGGAGAAACCTGGTGCAAGGTCCACGGCGTTCCAGGCTTCAATAAAGTCATTGGCAGTGCTGAGCTTAGGCTTGGCTTGGCCGGATTGAATGGCAGAGGAGGCAGCGGTGGTTTGCTTGACAGCAACCACTTGCTTATCCGAAGTGGAGGAAGTTGTGCCAGCGACACCTTGAGTCGGCTTGGGTGGAGGTGATGCACCCGGGGTCTGTCTCTGATGTTGCGGTTTCTGTGGGTTCTCAGAAGTTTGTTGTTGTTGTTGCTGCTTCTGCTTTTTCTTCTTCTGCTGTTCTTGGTTCAGCAGAGTTTGTGCTGCGGGAGTAGGGCGAGGATCCGGCTTAGGCATGGATGTAGCCGATGCCTTGGCCTTTTCCTTCTCCAGCTCCTTGAGAGGGCGTGGCCAACTCGAATCTCGGATTGGAGCCGAGGTTTCCTCACTCTCCAAGTCAATAACCGGCTCTGAAATGGGAGTCGGCTGAGGAATATTGGCAGTTGTGACACGCGTTGGCGAGGTGGCAGTTCGGTCAGGAGACTGGGTTTCCATGGCCGTACCCAGTGGAGGAATGGGAGAAGAGATGGATGAATGAGTCTGCGCGGTGATGAGGACATCACTGCATAAAGCAAAGCAAACAGTTAACTCGGATAGACATGACTCGGTTAACAGAGGAAGAAAGCAAATAAAGTTAAGTCAGTATTACCCCTTGGTGGTAGGCATCGGCTTGACACGATTCGACTTGGAGCCGGACTTCTTGATTCTCTTGGCTTTAGGGGAATCAGATCCGGGCGCGTCAGTGCGTTTCCGAGATGACCCTTCAGCATCTTGTTTGGCTGGAACACAAGGAGGTGGTTTCCATGAAATCGGAATAGCGTCGATGGGTTCTAAGAGGCAGCAATCTTCATCTTCTTCGTCGGAAATGTGGTGAATGTTTGATTGCTTACCCTTGCGGACTGGCTTGGCACGGGGAATTGGCAAATAGTCATCCGTATCCGGATCCTCTTCGCCCTCGCGCGGCGGGCTAAGATCCGGTGTCCATGCCTTGGTGGAGAGATCTCCGTCTTCAGTAAGTTGACGATCAAACAGCTACAAAAAAGATAATGCGAATCCGGATCAGGCCGGGGTTATTCAGATGAAGTAAGATTGGATTCGGAGAGTGGTGAGCTAACCTGTGGAGGAAGGTTTTCCCGGTAGAATGGCTTTACACCCCACCGCCATTTATCCGACATCTCATTGGCAGCAATGGCGTTTACACGTCTGAAGACGGAAGCTTTGTCAAGCTCGTGCTTGCTGATCCGGGTAGGATCTAGCGCGCCACGCATGTGGCATATCTTGTGATCACGCCTTTGAAGAGGGCTGACTCGGCGAGAGATGAAGGTCCGGAGGAGGTCGTCAGAGGTCATACCCTTCTTCAAAAAATCCTCCAGAGTGGTATGCACTGTCTGAAGTTCAGCAATTGTTTCAGCCGGATTATAACCGAAGTTCAGTTCGGCTGTGGGCGGCTCCATACTGAATTCGGGCAGGTTAAGAGCGTCGTGGCCCTCAGCGCTCTTTACGTAAAACCAGGTCCTTTGCCATTTCTTCACCGTGTCTAGGCCGGTGACTCGGGGGAAGATGGACCATTGCCTCGGGGTGATGCTAACCGAACCGCAAGCAGTCAGCTGTTTCGGCTTGGTACCTGGAATGGTGTGCTTGCGAAGGTGGAAGTACTTTGCCCATATATCTACATTCGGCCAGAGACCGAGATAGCCTTCGCAGAAGGAAGTGAAAGCTGATAAAGAGACGAAGGCGTTCGCCGGGAGGTGGTGAAGTTGTAGTCCGAAAAAGTCCAGAAAGGCCCGGAAGAAGTCACTGGCAGGCAATCCGAGCCCGCGCTCGAAATGCGCTATGAATACCACGCGCTCACCGGGTTCGGGGGCCGGTGCGAGTTCTTTTCCGGGTCTGCGGCATATAACTTGCGGCGTTATACGCCGGGTGGCTCGTAGCCATTCCAAATCATTCCGGGTAACATCAGATCCCTCCCATCTGCCGGGAGGAAGTTTGGCCATAACTGACTCAGTTCTGCAGTAAAAAGGCAGATAACCGGATTAGGAGATTCGGAATCCATGACACCAAAGAAGAGTCGGATAACATTGAAACCGAATCAGATCTAAGGTAACTCGGCTAATCTTATCCCGGGTAGGGTTAACCGGGTCCAGTGGGGAAGGTGAGGCGGTTGGAAATCGCAAACATCTTTCCGCGGGTTTCTAGGGTTTGGAAGATCTACAGCGGTGGTAAAAAAGAAAGAAAATCACGGGTAAAAACATGGTTGAACTGCTCCTACGATGACAAGTCTATCTAGGCTAGTCTGGTGTAAAACTTGGAGAGAAAGTATACGGAGTGTGCTACGGCATGAACATGGCTTAGATATGCATCGATCTAGCAAGAACAGGCGTGTGTATTTCAAGAGTACGAACTCGTCACGGTGGCTATGGCGAGAGGAGGAAGAACTTACAGTGCTGGTTCCTCGAAGGAGGAGTTCGACGGAGAAATGGCGGAGATGGGCGCGAGGCGCGGCTCCGGCGGTCTTGCTCTGGTGCGCTGTGCGTCCCCGGCGCGGCGAGTTTGGAGGTCGAGATCGCGGCGGCGACGGCGGAGCGGACGAGTAAGGGAATAAGGCGAAGAAGAAGAGGAGGTTCCTTCGCCCACATTTATAGCCTCCAGCGGTAACTGCCCCCACTGCTGCGCGGTTTTCGGAGTATCGTGCAATAACTGCACCCTGGAATTCTGTGGCCTTCAGTATGGCCGTGTATTCCAAGCACACACGAGGCAATAGAATTCTAAGCGGCGGAGAGGATCCTATGTGCTGGTCAACGGAGGAAACGAGGAGACGTGGTCTTCTGGTCAAACACACTCGAATACCCGGTGGATCCGGATAACGAGCTGACAACCCGGGTTATACGGCTTTGCACAGGCTTTTCCTGCCAAATGTCCCGGAAAATTCGGTGACAGCTAGAAGTGATCCGGTTAGTGATGTTGGTTTTGAATCTGGAACGGCCCTTCAGCCGAGGCTGTAGGACCGTACCAGCTTCGGGGACTACTGTCGGGGGGCTGCCCCCGGGTAGGGCAAAGATGATGTGTTATGAACAGTTAAGGTCTAACCGGATCAAGGTTAGCCGGGTCACTTGGGCCGGATCTCAAGGGGATTCGGTCAGTCCTACTTCAAGCCGGTGTAAAAGGAAGGACCAAAGGGGATCCGGTGAGGTTTAACCGGATCCAAGGGAGAAGAACCGGCTAAGTTATCCGGATCCGTCAGGAAGGACCCGGGTAGGGCAACTCGGATGTTGCACAGGGGCCAAGTAGTGTCAGTAAAAGTCACGGGCACTGTAATGTTACTGACCGGGGCTCAGAAGACAGCAAGGAACAGCCACAGGTTTTCCGGGTCACAAGCCCCTAGGCGCTGACTCGGCCAATTCGGGAAAGGGGCAGTGCCTAGGCTACTGTGGTCTACACTGCCTTAAGCTCAAAGAGGAAAGATAAGCCTGTGGTGGACAGAGGGTGAGCTGGGCTGAGTGACAGTGGCCAGTGTTTGTCCTGTTCTCCTTGTCCTTGCCATTGTCCTCTGCGGCCAGGGGCAAAAGGGTAATTCGGTTACTGTATATATGCGACACCACCTTCTCCTGTGAGAGGATCGACCATTGTAAGCATCATTTCCCCCCCAAGCTTCATCTTCTACCTGGAGCTCTCTCCATTGTTCATTATACAGCTCAGGGAGCACTCTGTACTTGTAAACACTTGAGATATAAGAGAGTAGGCTAGAGCTGCAGTAGGGGTGTTACCTCCACAAGAGGGCCCCGAAGCAGGGTACATCGTGGTGTTCTTTGCTGTTCTTGGTTTGCTCTGTTCTTGTTGGTTCTTGCGACTTCTTGCTTCTTCTTCATGCGTGCTACGTGAGCGCGCAAACCCTCCCCGGTTCCCCCAACGCCCAAGCGAGCCCACACTTAAGCCATCCCCATGGCATCTGCCGTGACACCACCACGACACCTACTCTTGTTTGTCTCATGTGTCTCATGTCTCCAAAAATCTTATCGGCTATTTATCGGTGCAGAATTTTGAAGTCTACAAGCAGCTCAGCGAAAGGAACGGTGGAAATACTGGGAGTCGTCGCACACTGAGCCGTCCGTCTGTTTTCGCCTCTGTAGCCTGCGGAAAGGGTGAGAACCACGTGGTGTAAGAGTCAAGATACGTGTTAAGCATGTGCACAAGGCTGTATGTGTTGACACGTGTACCACACATATGATGACTTACGGAAAAAAATATTATTCTGTGTTGTGTGGCGAGCCGGTCGGCGGGGGAGTGTGCGTGAAATGCTATTATTCTCACTCACTTACAAGTGACACAGAGGAGCTGCCATTATAAAAGGTTCCAACTCTGTCAACTATCAATGTTGATATAAATTTAGTCTCACGTGCATGTATTCTGAATGGGGATTTGAGATTTCAGGTTTTGTTAGCCTGGATTGGCCAAGCCCATAGAAATGCAACAGATAGTAGTTTGGACTTTGGAGTTTTACGAATCAACTGTAGTTGATGTATTGAGTTTCTTTAAACAAATCTACCGAAAAAAGTTGTCCATCTTCACGAGAGCTATTGCGGCGCAACGCCATCGAGTTCTACTACGGGAATTAGAAGGTCTAGAATCTTCGTTGTAATTTCTCATTTTTTAGGCAAGAACCGTAGATCAATTTTCTACAGAATTTTCATATATATAAGAAAATTACAAAATATTTACAAAGAAACGCAACAACCAAACTCAACACCAGTTTTTTCTAACATGAGAAAGAGATAATTCTGAAAGCTAGATTATGGAAGGTACAAGACCATCCATTCTTTCAAGCCAGCCAGATGCTTGGTCTTGGTTCTGAAAGTAACAATCTTGAGATCCTTTTGAAGAGATGTTTCCAAGAGCTAACTGACGGCCTCACTCCATGAAAAATGAGATTGTTTCTTTGCATCCAGATGTTCCAGCATCCCATGATGACAATGTTAAGTGCAATTTTCCTTGGGAGGGTTTGTATAGCAAGGTCACATTCCTCTAACACCGAAGTAACTCTGTTTTTGTTTGGACATACTGTATCCCAACAGGCAAGAGAGAAAGGGCAATCCCAAAAGAGATGAAGGGCAGATTCTATGGAATTGGTGTTACAAAGCACACAGCTATAGCTAGGCAAGTGCATAGATTTTCTCTTAAGCAATTCTCTCGTGTTAAGTCTGTCTTTAAAAGGAGTCAGAAGAATACTTTTTATCTGAGTATAGTTGCACTTTTCCAAATCAGATTGAATTTTCTTGGAGCAGCTGTTCCAGATTTCAGTAGCTTGTAAGCATTCTTGGAGGAGAAAATATTTGCACTACCTCTGAGAGTCCATTTGTCAGGATCATTACTTAGCTGAATGTTCTCTAACTGAAGTTGGAGATCCTGTAGTTGATAGTGGAGTGTGAAAATTCCAATCAATGGAATCAGCTTGAAAGAACTGTTGAATGCTTTGGTTGCTGAAGAGACAGTATCAGTGAAGTTGCGGACATTTCTCTTTACATGCATGGTCTTGCCAAATGTCATCCCACATAAGAATGGAGGATCCTCTTTCAACCTAACATTCAGTTAAACTTTTATAATCCGGAATTAGTTTGATCCTCTTTTGTAATTTCTCATTTGTTTGGGTCTTGTGCGTCTGTGGATTCGATTAGCTTATTATATGGATGTGATTTTGAGTAGTATTAAGAACTGTATATTGCGGGGACTTCTCCACTAGCTTGATAGGAACTGCCGGTCAGGACAACGATGGCGTGACCGTAGGCTCGACGGTTTTTGATTGATTTTGACTTGTAGTTTGTGGCCGGAGAGGCAGACACAGACGACCCGAGTGGCCGAGCCATTCTGTAGGCGTTGGCACTTAGTGCTCGGTTTTCATACTGGACAGCCGTGCTGAAGTGAAATGCCGCGATGTGTAAGTGGAAATTACAGCGCAGTTCCCAGTTCACGGCCGTGAGCCGTCGTCCCGTCGCCGGCAACCAGCCCCGGCGAACTTTTTGCTCTTGTCGCCGAGATCCCGGTAAGACTAGTCGATCAGTTCAGGCGAATTTTATATCTTCCAGTATTTTCCTTGTCGCCGAGATCCTGTCAGACTAGTGCCGATCGTGTGTGTTTGCAATGTAAGTAAGCTGGTCAAAGTCTTGGCACTAGAATCAAAGGGAATCTTAGCAACGATAAGAGATGCGTTAATACGCAATCATCTACCGATCCTTCGCTGTCAGTGTGGAGATGCGTATGTGAGCGTGACTGAATTTTCATATCGGCTGCTTTCACACGCTGGCCGCATGCGCGCATGCTTGTTGTCTGATTTCCGTGGCTTCAGAATCCCAGTTCACATGGAGGAGCGTTAAAAATAATCTCAGGGAAACCACACTAATTAAGAAAAACTAGCCGCCTCTGGATGAGGTTGAGTAGTATGTGAGCATTTGATCACGAGTCAGTTATGGTGTACGATTGGTCCTGCGTATTTTTCTGCCCCTGTTTATGCTGCTCGGACCGGCGAAAACGGCTTGAAGTCAGCGTTGGAATTATCTACGCAACATGTTTGTTCACACTAGCAGAATAGTACTGTATGATATACAACTGTAGTCGGATAAGCGTTGGAAGTTCAGTCTGACTTTGTTGAAAACTGGAGAAAACCAAAGCCAAATTCCGATTTTTTTTTTTTGAACCAAGGGCTCGCCCCCATTTTTCCACTGAGAAAGCCGACTAAGCAGCTGAAGGTCTGAATACAAAGTATGCAACAGGCCGGCGCGGCTTGGAAATCTGACGGCGCAGATCGGAAATCCGATTGTTTTACGTAGAACTGTTATGAGCCAAGACCGCGGTTACTGTAGCTCTCTGACTTAGCTTCATGAAGTCGGCGAATCCGGCGGGAACAGGCATCCCGGGCAAACATGCCAGGAAGATTACAAGCCAAAAGAAAGAATCACCCCAAACTGAATTAACGACAGCGCACCGCCCCAGTTTACTTCTAACACAACAACAACCTGAAGTACATACGTTCCACGAGGTGTAAACTTTGAGGGCTTGTTTACTTCAAGTCGTATTTTGGGTGATGAGAAGAGTGGGGATGTGAAGGGATTTGGTGAACACCCAATCCCTACAAATCTCCACAAATACTCTTCCCCTACAATACCTAGCATGGATTAGAGTTTTTGTGTTAGGCAAAAATGAGATGATTGGTAGGGGATATTTGGGGATTATCCCCTTCCATCCCCTAAAATACACTAGAAGTAAACAAACTAGTGGGGATTTTTCGGGATCCAAGATAATCCCCTCCTATCCGCTAAAATACACTAGAGTAAACAAGGCCTGAGGGGGTGGAGCTTGAGCTGCCGGGCTCGACTACATCCGGCAAGCATACGCCTTTTCTTTTCTTAACTCCCTCTTTTTCCTGCCTCCCAGTTTACTTTCTTAACTCTCTCATTTTCCTATCGTAAAAGCCCTTTTCTAAGAAAAACATCATATTACAGGGCCCCTTAGGATCTTCAAAGAGAGAAACATGTAAAGATCAAGCACAATACTCAAACTAGATCTCAGTAAAAACCAACCTACAACAACATGAACTCCCTTTCCAAGTGTGTAACTTAGTTGCCAATTTATCATTAGTAGATTTCCAATCACTGTAAAATGAATAGGCACAAGTTTCCCTTGAACACATGTAAAAATTGTTGTATATTGATAATATCTTTCTACAGCATCTCCAAATAAAATCACCTCACTTTTGTGAAAATGATCGCTAAGATCAGATAATTCTGAAACAAGCAAAGAATACATTTAACATCCCTGAAATTTTTCATAAAATGCTGAGACAAGAAGACTGTAATATGCATAGTGCAGCATGGGCGCCATACTGCTTTGAATTAAGTTATGAATAACTCCTCTAATTAAACCACTCTCTTGATCCTCGAAACCAACACACCAAAACATCTTCAACAATATTGAAAATAATATGAGAAAGAGGATCACCTTGCCTTAAACCTATGTTAGTTTTTGTAAGATCCATCGTATCATTTACAACTACCGTAACACTACCATCATTCATTACATTCAAAGATAATAAATTTATGAGAAAGACTTTCATAATTAATATCGTTTCGATTTTTTATCATAAGCTTTCTAAAGATGAATTTTAAGGATAAAACAAAGGTTTTCTTTCTATGATTTCGTGTAAAGTATCTTGCAAAAGAAATACCCCATCTAAAATATATCTCCCCCAGCCCCCTAGTGAAGGTTGTTTGGAAGGGCGGAACAACTTTATAAGTTATTGCAGTAGTTTTTTATTAACTACTTAACCAAGGATTTCGAAGATAACATTCAATAAGAAGAGATGCCTATAAGCCCGCAAGTTAGCTGCACCTTGGTATTTAGAAATAAGATGAATATTACCATAACTAAACGAAGCTATGTCCAGTTTTCGATGGTGGAAACTATTGGAAGCAAACAAAAAATCAGGACCCATAATGTGTTAAAACTTATACTCGTATAAAATTTAGGCAACTTTTACGGTTTTACTGCTTCCAAAATATGACCAGTATGGTTTGATCTAACGGCTGTTAGAGATTTGGCCCAGGAAGCCCATCAGTGTAATTCGGTGGAAAAAAGTGACCAGCTTTTCAGCCCGAAGATTTTTGACGAATCGAGACCAATTCTTTGACGAGAGCTATGGCGCGGTGGCGCCCGCCGCCAGCCATCGCTCTGCTTTCGGCGCTCTCAATGTCGCCGCCTCCAGCCCACACTCACGCCACCACGACCTCCCTCTCCGCTCTCCAATCTGCCGCCACGACCCCCTCTCCGCTCTCCAATCTGGGACTGGCCGGCCACATCGGACATCGCGCTGGCGAGCTGCGCCAGAAGCAGGAGGAGTGCGACGCGCGGCACGCCGCCGGTATCAAAGACGACGAGCGCGTGGCATCGGAAGGTGCTCCGTGACTGGACCAGCGTGCCGTCGAGGTCCGACACACCGTGTGGCTACTACGCCGCATCGCACTTGTACCGCCGCTGCTGCTGTGTACACACGGGAGATCGCATCCGTCAATTGACGGCACTCATACATCGCAGTCTCCTTGCGCTCGCTTGCGCACACTGGCAGCTGCTGGTGGGGCTGCTCAGGGCAGCCCCTCTTCTTGTACCTCTGGCTGCCTCTCACAGCAAGAACACGTGAACAGAAGTTTTTGTTGGCCGGCCGCGCGCACACACAGCCTCAGCCTTTTCTCCTCTTCTTATTCTCACATCCTTAAGTAGCATGCTCACGCACGTACGCACTATAGCCAGCCACTTGGTCCACCACGAACGCCGCAAACGCACGTCCAACTACTTGGCCTACGTGCCGTACTCCGCTTGCTCTTCCCTTCTGCCTCCGATTCCGGCCTCTCTCCCCACACATCGCCGGCGGCCAAGGTGGCCGGAGGTGAGTGGGAGGGGGGTCTGAAGCTGTATAGTTAGGTTTTTAGTTAGTTTCTACTCTTCAATAAATCCAGATCTTGGTCATGTTCCTCAGATCTGAAGGGGATCCGGTGGATCTCGAGTTCCTCGGTCTAGCAACTTTGATTTTCAATGAGAGTCTCATCTCCTGCTGCTGGATTTCATCGGAGGAAGCCGCGCTGCTCGGGTCTCGTGGGGGGACCTGTCCTGACTCGTGGTCGTCCTCCTGCTGTGCGTTATGGGCTACCGGCGCTGCTGTCTTCTCTGTACTCCACCGCGGCGCCAGGCGCTGCTTGCTTGCGGCCCTGGAGAAATCCTTTTGGGGTGAGGAAAATGGCACAGCTCGCTGGTGGCTTTTGGTCAACCTCTTCGGATCCGAAGCTCAGCATCAAGTTGCCTACATGCTCATGATTGGAGTCGTTGGTTGTGTATGTCATATGCGTGCTCTTGTTGCTTGCCGCATCAGTTTGGATGTCTGCCAAGACCTGCACGTTGCGGCTGAGCAATGTGGTCAAATCATTGCAGCCGATGACTCTGAATACCATATTGATACGAAGGGTTGGCTTCTCCAGATTTATCAGGGAAGTGATTGGGACCGTGTATCCATGTTGTGCAATTCATTTCCCTGGACTACTGCCACTACTTTTGGGTATGATGCTTCCTCTCATACAAGAATTAATACTTGTAGCAAGCTTGCAGTAATTGATGGCGACCAATTTTTGTTGCTACAAGCCTGGTACATATTTGGAATGTTTGAGAAGTGCAGCATCACCATAGTTCAAATTTTGAGAGATTTTTGGCCGAGGTGCAAGTTTATCATTCTGTTTCTGGCCAATTCATTCAGAAGTGGCGTATCCATTAGTCTGGAGCTGAGCATTGGTCCTGATGAGCAGAATTTTCTCACATGCTTTTGTTGCACTGCTTTAGCGTTGTTGGATGGTAATACTATTGAAGATACCGTTCCCTTACTGTTCGGGCTGTGTCACCGGAGGTGGACGACAACACCTTCGTTGTTGATCCTCAGATTTAACGGAGGGGACTATTTGAGTTTGAGCTCGGTGAAGCCTATTCGACATCTACAGCTCAACACTTACAAACCTCAAGTGCGTACGCCAGAAAGACTGTCGGGAGAGTCACCCGCAGGGCATCAACTGGTATGGAGCGCAAACGAGGCCCTTGGAGACTACTTTTGCAGCAAGTTCGAGCCCGTACTGTCGACGGACGACCGACCGCTGTTTGACTCCATTTGTAGTCTTCGGTATCTTCTATGCAAATCTTGGCCATCTACTATCTGTTATGTGCAGCTTAGCACTGCTGACCCTTGCTCTGGTGTGAGCTTTGTAAGCCTGTAATGGGATTGTTAAAGTAATATATCTTTTATGTTAAAAAAAAAACCACTCCCTGGAGTATCTCCATGACCCAGCTGCGCAATTAACAGCCATGCATCTCGATGCCACCCGGCCACTAACTAACCCATGCACTTACACAGGACTCGGCTAGAACAGGTACACACGCGAACACGGACTCACGCGCCACCGGGACACGCACACACGCGCACACCCGCCACGGAGTAGACCAGAACGCGGCGGAGACACAGTGTACCTCAGTACCTCTGCTTCTTCGTCGGAGGCATAGACCATTCAAAAAAAGAAAAAAGAAGAACGGCCGCTTTGGTGGCGTTTCAATCATTCGGTCTTGGCCCGGCAGAAATCTACTGTCCTGGGCTGAGGATTAACGAATTTTGTCTTGGGCCAGCACCCTTCTACCGTACTGGGCCAGAGGCCATCTGCGGGAGGTGCTGATCTTGCACCAGTACGAAACATACTTGTCACAGTTTTACCACCCGTATGAAACGTTTTCACCCTTGGATTAGCGAAAATAAACGTCTCTGGTTCATTTGAGGGTACCACAAAAGGTCTCAAAATTTATCAGGGAACCCATCTAGACTAGGAAGCTTTATGGGGTTCCATATGAAAACAAGAAAATATCCTCTAAATAACAAGGTTCAACAAGTAATTTCTATATTCAAATTAGAAGGGACATGTACCTCAAGAGATATAACTAATATTATCATTAGCTCAAAACAAAGCAAGTCTTTGTTCCCCTGAATAATATTCTCTGCATGCTTTAAACAATCCTATTCCTTCTTCTACCAATGACTTCGCATACAAAATAAACAGTATCTAAAAATATTTTTTCTTAGATCTTTGAAACCACTTAATTTCTATCTCATTATTGATGAAACTAAGTTGAGATTCGGTGACCTTCTTAACTGATACTTATCAATGGTAAGACCAGCTAATTCACTCCCCTTCATTGTTGTAATTTCACCCCTTTAAGTGTCTCTTTGGTTCAAAGTATTTTGAAATGAATTTTGTTCCAATTCATAGTAATTTTTTCTATGGAGTCCATTTGGTTCAGTGAATATTCTCCAATATTCATATAGACTGCTTTCCTGCACTACATTCTCATAGAATTCCACGTGCCATGACATTATGTGTTTGCATTTTTCTTTTCCCGTGCTTTCCAATTCCGGCGAAAGGAGCCCTAAGAGTATTTCTAAGCTTTCTGGCTATGATCAACAGGGGCGGAGCCAGGATTTGGCTATAGGGGGGGGGGGGGGGGGGGGGGGGAAGCGTTGATGATCACATGTGAAATATAGTATATCCATATATCAAATATAGAATAAACAAGCAATCAACATATGTTTTGGCAAAAGCATTGTATTTTATAATTTATCTGAAACATTAGCATAGATAACGAAGGAAACTGCGACAAAATGCCTTCCTGTATAATTACTGTTGCAAATTGTATAATCTACTGAGATGGATCTGAATGTTTAGCAACAGACCAGATGCGAGCTTTAACCAATTGGCATAAAAGACAATCAATATATTCTTGTTTTTTTTGTTTGACAAATGTAAAGCTATACCATAAATAAAAGGTGAGCAACGTCAGCGGCGCATAAATATGGTGTTTGGTCTACATTGAAAAAATACCAGTAGTGATTCGACGGCTAGCAGGCAACGACGATCGGCGGCGGCCGCCGTATTGGCCGATACTCCGCTACACATCGTGTACAATCGAATTCAAGTCTCGTGGGAAGGAGCCGCAAGCGGCGGCACAGGCACAGCCGAACCATGGACATCCTCAACGAGATCGATCTGGTCAAGATAAGACAGAGGCGAACATATACGATATGTGAGAAGATGGCTGTTGCATGTTGGGCTAGATGCGTACATGTCAACGTGAAACGCTACTAGCTTTGGGCCAAAGTACTACTCAAACGTCATCTCCTCAGCCCATCTGTTGTAATTACCAACGTCCATCAATAGGAATACCAGTATATCCGCCCTGATGATCAACCATTTCTCAGTGAAACTTTTCCCATAATAAGAAGCAAGTCAAGTTCTTAAGACCACCTTTTTCAGGCCAGGTCTAAGAAACCAGCAAAGTTCTAATTTGAAGGCTTATTTACTTTAGGTTTATCCGACCCAAAATCTATTACTCCAGCATGATCAGAAATCGTTCTAGTTAAAATCCTAGTAAAATCAAAAGGATAATGCTTTTCCCATTCATCTATAATTGTCAGTCTGAACTGTGCATTGCCGTTCCATATACGTTAGTCGCACCTATCATACCCCTGAAAGTTCTGTGCGTCATAAGAAGAGAGAATTTTCACGCCAACTGTTATTTTCTTGATGTATCAGAGACAGAGACTGAGAGATAAAGAGTAAGCTGCATTGTCTCGCGCGCTTAGTTTAGGAGAGGAGAAGCTCTCCTCTCAATGAGAATGCACGAGCTACGGCTAAACAATAGCCACTTGAACCGTAACTAGAAGGTGTTGGCGCGCTTTGCTGCGCCCACCGTGGGTATTGGTCAGGTTTTCATTTTGAATTTTTTTTAAAATTGGGTATTGGTCAGGGTTGGTTATGGACCGTGCTGTATTTTTTCCCATGGGTATTGGTCAGGGTTGGTTATGGGCTGTGTTGTACTCCCTCCGTGTCAAAATATAAGTCGCACTAGTCACTTACCACACACATGTATGTAGACATGTTTTAGTGCAAGATTCACTAGTCACTTACATGAATCTTGCACTAAAATATGTCTACATACATATGTGTGGTAAGTGACTAGTGCGACTTATATTTTGATATGGAGTGAGTATTTCTTTAAGGAAGTATTAGCTAAGGTAGGCACAGTGGCCGCGTGGCATTGACGCGTCTTGTTAGTGTAGCACGGAGAGCAGGTAGTCGAAACATGTCTGTAGCTTTTTAACGTGTCTTTCGTATCTGTTGTTGATAGTCAGTTCGTTGGAGTTATTAGGTAATTTGTCCTAAATGGCCCTTCTACAAAGTTTCAGCTATTGATTGGCTCTTAGAAAACCTTTAAACATATCTTTTTTTTGTGCCGAGTAAAGGATTGTATTAATCAGATAATAGTGTTGTTACGATCCTTCTGAATACAATCCCGAAGTTCATCAGGTACCGACCCTAGCCAAACTTTTAATGTCGTGGTGGGATCACGACAGATGCCATGGGTATGGCTAAGATGGGGCCGAATGGTCGTTGGGGGAATCCGGGGAGGGTTTATGCACTCTTGAAGTGCACAAGCAAGAACACACCAAAAACCTCAAGAACATGAACTGAAAACCAACCAACCAAGAACACGAAGAACACCACGATGTACCCTGCTTCGGGGCCCTCTTGCGGAGGTAACACCCCTACTGCAGCACTATCCTAGTCAGTATATAGCACAAGATGACTAGTACAGGTCGCTCCTCGAGCTGTGTGATGGTACAAGGGTGAGAGTTTGAGGTGGGAGATGAAGTTACAAGGAGAATCAACTAGGGTGCCGGGGTCTCTTTTCTTTCTTCTTCTTTGTTTTCGTCCTTCCCTCCCGTCGTCCTCGTCTCTCCAGCACAGGAGGGGTAGAAGCCCCTTATATAGGCTAGCCGGGTTACCATATGCCCCTCGCCGAGTACTGTAGCCACGCCTCTGCTTTGATCATCATTGCACTCCTGTCAGGGACAAGACATGACATGCCCATCCCCTGCATCACCACAGTGGAGCTAGGATGTCCCCTCTGACTGAGACAGGACGTAGCCGCGCCGAGCTACCTCGTAGCCCTGACCTCGGAACTCTAGGGGTCAGTGGTCAGAGACGTGCAGACCCGCAGAACCCGGGGCACGCCTCTGCCACACTCCGTGACAGACGCTCCCGTGTCAGGCGAGAAGTGACTGGAGCATTGACTCCTGCCCGAGCTATGGCCTCCTGCGCATAAGATCTTTTACCAGGTCGGACTTCACTTCCTTCCCACAGCTCATCCTGCACTCACAACCCAAACCACGGCAACGAGGTAGTTAGGTCGGCTGAACACAGCTCGGACAGTGAACCTCGGCCCTAGCCAATAGTATACCTCGGACCCCTCCTGGCCAAGATAGGTCGGCATGTAATCTCCAGGTCAAGATGAAGCTCGGACATTCCCAGGCCCAAACAGGTCGGCCCTTTCCGTACCTCGGCACACCTTCGAACTCCACTTATGCCAAGCCTTGACCCTACCCGGGGATACTCCCCCGACATTAGTCCCCGAAGCTGGTGCGGTCCTACGACCTCGGATGGAGGGCCGTAGCAGGTTCAAAACAAGCAAGACACCACCTCTAAAACCGACCTCAAACATAGGTCCGCCGAGGTACTTCCCACATACCACCATCTAATCCGAGGTAGATATGCAAACTGAACTTTCCGAGCTGTTCGTCAGAGCACAATCTTGCCCCAAGATCTCCGAGGCACGTGGCGAAGAATCTCTGCCCGAACCTCGAAGCCCGGACCTCTGAAAGACAGATCCTGACCACACGCCGCCCTCGTCAGCCGGACCCACCAAACAGCGCACCTGCGCACTCAAGTGCGAGACCCATTTGACCGCCCGCGACTCCTCGATTCTCGCGCTGACCGGCACAGGAAATCCGAGGTGGGCGGTTGCCACACTGCGGCCCACGATGTGGCCGATCGTGCGGCCACCAATCGCGTAACCGTGCGCCCACCCGCACACGATCCCGCGCCTTCCCGATAACCGCGCGGTAGTGGCGTAGTTAATGCGTGCAGTTACCGCACGCGGCTATAAATAGGGCCCCACGGGTAACTTCACCGTCTTCTTCTCCATCGCCCACTGCTCCGTGCCCATTGCTCCGTGCGCTCTGCCTCCATCGCCGCCGTCAAGCACTTGTCGCTGCGACCTCGCCGTCTCGAAGAATCTCGCCGGAAACGCGCACCGCGCCTTGCGCTGCCACTCCGTCGTCGATCTTTCCCCGATCTTCGAGTACCTCACCGGTGAGTTCCTTATCTCCCCTCCGTTGCCATAGCCATGAACAGGTTCATCCTTCGATGAACTCGAGGATCTGGATGCATATGATGAACTTGAGGAACCCGATGCTCTATCTTTGCACCATCTTAGCCATTTTTAGATCTCCTCTAGACTTGTACCAGATGTATCCGTAGCACTGCCCTTTCAGTTTTGCCCCTGGATGAACTTGATTTTATTTCCCTTTTTGCTCACCGGTAGATCTTTGCTAGCATCTTGCCACGGTAGAAACGTGTTTCCCGCCTAAAAACTCTTTAGCCCGGCTGTTTGACTGATCCGAGGTATTATACCCCGGCTATCCTGAACTGTCCGAGGTACCTACCCCGGTGGAACCTTGAACTGTCCGAGGTACTTACCCCGGTTGAACCTCCCTTTTCTGCAGGAAAAGTGCCAACATGTCGGCAATTGCCAGCGAGAGAGGTGGATGGGATGGCTCGGACGTCACCGACGATGATATTAAATGGCTCAAAGAAACTCATCGAATCCCAGCCGAACTGCTGTATCGTCTTCACACTGGGGACGGCGAACCGATCGCCAACTCCGGCGAGAGAGTGGTGTTTGTCTCTCACTTCGAGCGCGGATTCGGACTTCCGGCCAGCAAGTTCTTTCGAGAATTTCTGAAGTTCTTCGGCTTGCAGCCGCACCACCTCCCAGCTAACTCCATACTACAGCTGTCGTGCTACGCAGCTTTCTCTGAAGGATACCTCGGCCTCTGGCCGAGCGTTGAAGGCTGGGCCAAGTACTTCCAGCTGAAGAAACAGAGCATCCCCAACAAGGATGTTGTGCACAAGGATATGACCGCCTGCGGGGCGGCCGCTATCTCACCCCGGCTGGGCTCCGAGTTCCCACGGATCAAAGGCCTGGAGAGCTGTAAGAAGTGGAATCGATCCTTTTTCTATGTGAGGAACCCCGGCACTGTCGACCTCATCAACCTCCCGGACTTCCAGCTCGGCCCTCCCACTGCCCAACTCAACTGGGATTTCAACCCGGAGGACGCCTACGCCGAGGTTCAAGAGATCCATGAATACATGCTGGATCTCAAGAAAAGAGGGTGGGGTTCCGATGACATCCTCCGGACTTTCGTGGATCGAAGAGTCAGCCCCCTCCAACAACGAGCCCATAAGATCTGCCATATGGAAGGTCTACTCGATCCTACTCGGATCAGCAGCAAGGCTCTCTCCAAGGCCTCAGTCTGGCGCCGGGTCAAAGCCGTTGCCCAGACTGAGATGGACGAGGAGTGGACATGGGGCGTGGAGCCTCACAACAGAGAAAATCTTCCGGAGCAAGTGAGTACTTTACTAAATTTCCGAGCTTACGCTCCGGTCTTGCACACCTTGGTTGCTTCTTAACTCAACTCTTTTTCGCCACTCCTGCAGCGGTTCGCCCGGCAGCTGATCGAGGACGGCCCGGAGCCGTCGAACTGGGCTCCTGCCCGCCTCGCCCTGGAAGGTTCGGAGACTGAAGACCCGGACAATGAGGATCACCTTCCGATCCCTAAGGCCGTTCCGAGGTCCGCCCCAAAGACTGGCTCCTCCAACCCGGGTAAGAAACAAGTTCCCACCTCCATCAGAGACTGGTCTGACGACGATGATGACGATGACGATTGCCAAATTCTGGAACCTGTCAACATTATTCCCATTTCATATGCTCCTCCAACATATAAGAACTTTCATCCAGCGTCTGCAGCTTCCCGGAAGCGCTCAGGACCTGGTACCTCGGATGCCGAGGCTTCCAAGACCTCGGATACTGCGGCGCCCAAAGCCAAGCGTGCCAAGAAAACCTCGGCGAAGCGCAAGAAACGAGACCCCGTGGAGGAAGATGCGTAAGTCACATTTGCTCCTCCTTACTCCTCACGCTGCTCCGAGGTTAAGTTTTTTACATTCTAACTTAATCTTTCTCTCTTTTGTCCAGCCCGGCTCGGCATATCAAGCAGAGCCACAGCTCCATACACTCACCACTGCCTCCAGTGGTTGAAACTCAGACCCCCGAGTTGAGGTCAACCTCGGAAGCCCCGCCAGAGCCTCTCCTCCAGGACCGTCCATCGACCTTACCAGCCCGGATAAGACCGTCTCCTCCCCAGTGCGCGTCTCCTCCTCCGAACTTCCACCGCCGAGCTCTGCTCCCCGCCGAGGTCAGACTCCTCCACCTCCTCAGAAAGATGCGGAGACAGACCGCGCCAAGACTCCGGCAAAGACCGTGCAGGAGCCTCGGCTCTCCCCCAAGTCTCAGGCTGCGCGCAACCAGCAGCAGCAGCAACAAAAGAAGAAACAACAACAACAGCAGCAGAAGCAACAGCTCCAACAGCAGCAGAAAGATTCTGTTGTTGAGCCTCCCAAACAGCCCAACAAACTCCAATGCCGCCACCGCCAACGGGACCCAAGGCTGCAAGCACCCAACTGGTGCCGCACGTTCCTGCGCCGAAGTCCACCTCCACCAAGATTGCGCCCACAAGCTCTCAGGTCGCCACCTCCCGAGCTCTTTTTGCTGCTACCACTCAGCCGGACATCAGCAGCTGGGAGGTCGGGCAACTCCGGACCCAGAGCGGGAACAGCTTAGGCTCAGAGAAGCATTATGACATAGACTGGAACTCGGCTGACACTGCCGAGGTCTCCTCTAACCCGGGCTCTGAGCATCCCGTTGGACCCAGCGCCGTGCTCCAGTCCATTTACACCATGCAGGCTGCAGTCCTCGATTGCAGCAAGAAGGCCTCGGTAAGTTTCTTTACAACTTTCTTTCTTCCTTTGATATCAAATGACCAACACACACTATTCCCAGTCCCCGAGATTCGGGTTGAGCAATTGATACTCCACCGAGTTAAAATTGCTCGACTTGAATCTCAAAAACTTGTCATTTCTCCACGCTGAGTCCCCGAGGCCAATGCCAAGTCCCCGGGCCTCGGGTACTAAAAAGACCTCGGATTTCTTCGAACTGATCTCTCTATTTCTTCAGGATGCAACAATGCTCGGACAAAGGTCTTCAAGAACCTCCTGCTAGATCACAACAGACTGAAGAAGTCTCACCGGACTCTTCTATCCGCCAAGGAGCAGAGCGACAAAGATCACGCCTCCAAGCTGAAGACAGCCGAGGATGAAATAGCTCGGCTGCAGCGAGAGCTGAACCGGGCTAATGAAGCCAAGACTGCTGCGGAGAACGCTATGAAGGTTAAGGACCAGGCCGCCGAACAGCAGCAAAATCTTGCCAAGACCCTGGAGAGCCGTGCCACCTCGGCCGAAGCCGAACTTACCGCCCTCCGGGCTATCTCGAAAAGCTGTTTGTCCGAGCTTACTCGGATTAACGACCAAATGGACAGTAAGTTTCTTTTCCCCTTTTCCTTATTTTCTGCCGACCTAGACCCCGTGCCACCGTATGTCTTATTTCAGCAACAGCCTTTTTGTCCTCTTCAGAGAACTTCGAGCACTCCAAGGACAAGGCTATCCGCGAAGTTCAAGCAGCTCGGGCAAAGAGGGCTGAGACAGAAACCCTCAGCGACAGCTGGGATATCCAAGACCACCTTGTCGCCCTCAATGCTCGGATCAGGCCGCTCAGAGCCATTGGAACCAAGCTGGTTGATGCTGCCATCGAGGTCCACCGTGCCCTCTGGCCCAAGGTTAATGCTCCTACTTGCATCGACGAGCTCGCCACCAAGCTGAAAGGAGCCGAGGCTAGACTTCGGGAGTGGAGATGCTCATCAGCTCGGGCTGGATCGGACAAGGCCCTGGTATTCGTGCTGTCCTGGTATGAAGAGATTGAGATCCATACTGTTACTTCCTTGCGCAAGGGCTCTCCTGGAACTCCACCCCTGATGGCATTGCGAAACGCCAAGCAGCTGCCGACCTCTTTGCTAGTTATGCAAACACCCGGATCTTCAATGAAGGGCGCCTTTACTCAGAGGACGAAGAGAGCTCGGACGAGGAAGGAGAGTCCGGTGAAGAAAGTTCTGAGGCGAGGAATTGACTTTGAAGAGCCAGAGAGTTCCAAGGGCAAGGCTGGCAAAACAACCGAGGTGGCCGAAGGCTCTGATGATGACTTCAGCTTCGACGAACCTCCGAACTCCAAGGGCAAGTCCGGCAAAGCTGTAGCCACCGAGGTGATTTCCTCCGACGTGACGGACACCCCGGCAACAACTCCCACAACCGAGGTTGCTTCCGCGACCGAGGTTGTTCCTGCGCCCGAGGTTGCTGCGCCCGAGGCTCCCACTGCCACCACTTCGGCGACCGAGGTCTCTGGTTCCGAGGCCTGAATTTATTTTAAGCAAAACATTAAATCCCCGGTATGCCGGGTGCAGATGTAACAGACCTTAAGTAGTTTGCTTTGCTACCATTACTTTTAACTTGCTATCCGAACCAAGCTTTTCTAAGAACTTATGCCGAACCCTTTTGGAACAAGTCCCCGAGTTCACTTTCGTGTTTACTATATCTGGCATTCTTTGCTCTTGTCTACCATTTAGGCGTTCGACAGTCGAGTCACAAGATTGTTGTTTATAGCATACAGTACTTAGCAAATCTCGAAGTGTGTTTCCAAAACCATCCGACATAAACGAAAGGTAAAGACAGGGGTTAGTAAACGACACATGCCGAACTATATTTTTGGACCGAGTCCCCGAGTTCATTTTCATGTCTCCCACGTTTTTTCATCTTTGCTCTTGACTACCTTTTAGGCAGATGCCAGTCGAGTCACAAGATTAGTTACATAGCACACATTACTTGAAGTTTGAGACGAGGTTCAAAATAGTTCGGCATATGAACGAAACTGACAAACAAGATAAAACACAAGCACAGAGCGAGGCAGTCCCCGAGCTTCAACCTCGGAGTGCCGACATTTTATTAAGGATTAACCGAGGTACATACATTGCGCCTTTCATGAGTAGAAAGGTCGGAGTAGAGCTATATTCCATGGTCGCCTGACCTCTGATCCGGGGTTGTCCAGCCCATCTTCCCTGGTTCCTGCGCATCTATTAGATAGTAGGAATCATTGAGCAGAGCTCGGCTCACAATGTACGGTCCCTCCCATGGAGGTGACAACTTGTGCCGACCTTTCTTGCGCTGCACCAGCCTCAACACCAAATCTCCCTCGTGAAACACACGAGGGTTGACACTCCGGCTATGATAACGCCGGAGACCTTGCTGGTATATTGCTGACCGAGATGAGGCCAACTCTCTAGCCTCCTCAAGCAGATCTACTGCATCCTCCCGAGCCTCCTTTGCCTCGGCTTCAGTGTACATGGCCACTCTGGGCGCATCATACTCAATGTCAGTGGGTAGTACAGCTTCTGCCCCATAGACCATAAAAAATGGCGTATAGCCAGTTGATCGATTTGGCGTGGTCCTTAGACCCCATAGTACTGCTGGTATCTCATCAATCCAGCACCCCGGAGTTTTCAGCAGTGGTTCAATAAGCCGAGCCTTGATGCCGGCCAACACTAGAGCATTTGATCTTTCCACTTGCCCATTAGACTCCGGATGTGCCACCGAGGCTATGTCCAGCCGGATTCCCTTGTTCATGCAAAACCGAGCAAACTCTCCAACAGCAAAGTTCGTGCCGTTGTCCGAGATAATGCTATGGGGTACCCATATCGCAGAATGATTTCCTTCAAGAAAGTCACTGCTGAATGACCATCCAACTTCCGAATTGGTTTCACCTCGATCCATTTGGTGAATTTGTCCACCATCACCAGTATGTGTGTCATGTTACCTCGGGCTGGTTTGAACTCTCCCACCATATCTAAACACCATACCGCAAACGGCCAAGTGATAGGAATTGTTTTGAGCGCCGAGGCTGGCACATGCGTTTGCTTGGCAAACCTTTGGCATCCTTCACATCTCCGGACTATGTCCTCGGCATCAGCAAGAGCGGTGGGCCAATAGAACCCATGGCGAAACGCCTTGGCCACTAAAGCTCTTGTGCTGCAATGATGTCCACACTCTCCTTGGTGGATCTCCAAAAGCATCTCCTTGCCTTCAGCTGGCTCGACACACCGTTGCAACACCTCGGTTACGCTTCTTTTGTAGAGCTCCTTGTTTATGATGGTGTACGCCTTGGCCCTCCTTTGGATTCTCCTAGCCTCGGTTGTGTCACTTGGCAAACTCCCTCCGTTATGAACTTCATGATCTGCTCCGCCCACTCCGGCACTGGGTGCAAAGGAAAAAGTTCCTCGTCCACCTCCATTGGTTCGGCCACCATAATTCCTCCATTATTTCCTCCACCATCCTGCGACCAGTCCCCGAGTTTTGATGAGCAGTCCCCGGGTTCGGTGCGCAGTCCCGGGTCCGAGCAAACGCAACCGACGTCTACCTCCATTGGAACAGGTCCGGGCTCTTGCTCAGCCGGGATGAAAATAGATTCGGATTCAGGGAAGGTTTGATTGAAGGAGTTCTCAAGTGATTCAGGGCTACTCCAGGTGGTATTGCCTCTTAGATGAACCGAGCTTTGACAACACGTCGGCAGCATTGTTTTCTGTCCGAGGTATATGCCTGTACTCACACCCTTCAAAGAACCCGGATATCTTTTGCACATGGAACCGATACAACGCCATGTTGGCATCCAGTGCATCCCAAGTTCCAGAAGATTGTTGCACCACCAGGTCGGAATCGCCGAAGCACTCTACACGCCGGATACCGATCTCCTTTGCCACCTTGAGGCCATGGATTAAGGCCTCATACTCCGCCACATTGTTTGACGCTGAGAAATGAATCTGCAGCACGTACTTCAACTGATCTCGCTTTGGCGAGGTGAGGACTATTCCAGCCCCCAGCCCGATCTTTGTTTTGGACCCATCAAAATGCATCTTCCAATAATTATAGTCCGGCCTGGGTGGCTCATACTGCATCTCGGCCCAATCACAAAAGAAGTCCGGCAACGCCTGGGATTTGATTGCATCTCTTCTCTCATACAGCGGTGCATATGGAGACACCTCGATCGCCCATTTGGCAACCCGGCCAGTTGCATCTTTGCACCCGATGATCTCCGAGATTGGAGCTTCGCATACCACCGTCATGGGATGCTCCTGGAAATAATGCTTCAACTTCTTGACCGCCAGGTAGACACCATACGTCATCTTCTGGTAGTGAGGGTAATTCTGCTTCGAGGTAGAGATCACCTCGCTCAAGTAATACACTGGTCTTTGAACCGACCTGCCACCTTCTTCGCGCTCCACCACCACTGCCACACTTACAACTCGGTTTGTGGCTGCAATGTAAAGTAACATCGGCTCATTGTGCAATGGTGATGCCAACACCGGAGCGGTGGACAACATCTTTTTCAGCTCACTGAACGCCAGTCGGCCTGCGGGGTCCATGTGAACCCGGTACTTTTCTTCATGAGTTGGTACAAGGTAAGGCTTTCTCTCCCAACCTGCTTACAAATCGGCTCAACGAGGCTAGACACCCGTGAATTTCTGCACATCTTTCAAACACTCGGTAATCTCATGTTCTCAATAGCTCGGATCTTGGCCGGGTTAACCTCAATACCCGGCTAGACACCAGGAAGCCGAGCAACTTTCCAGCCGGGACACCAAAGGTGCACTTGTCCGGGTTAAGTTTCAACCTATACTTTCTCAGGTTCACAAATGTCTCCTCGAGATCCTCGAGGAGAGTATGTTTCTCCTTAGACTTGATGACAATATCATCGACATACACTTGCACATTTTTACCCATCTGAGAGTGCAGGCATTTCTGCATACACCTCTGATAAGTTGCCCCGGCATTTCTCAGACCAAAACACATGACACGATAGCAGTACGCCCCATACGGGGTAATAAAGGCAGTCTTTATTTGATCTTTCGAGTTCAGTGGTATCTGGTGAAAACCAGAGTACGCATCGATAAAGGACAACAGTTCACAACCAGCAGTAGAATCGATCACTTGATCAATCCGAGGTAATGGAAACGGATCCTTCGGGCACGCCTTGTTGAGGTTAGTGAAGTCGATGCACATGCGCCACACCTTGACCACGGCTGGCTCGTCCTTCTTCTTTTCCACCAAGACTGGATTGGATATCCAGTCCGGATGCAGCACCTCCATTATGAACCCGGCTGCAAGCAACTTAGCCAGCTCGTCCAGCACCACTTGTCTTCGGTCGTCTGAGAGACGACGGGTCGGTTGCCTCACCGGTTTCACCTCCGGCCTGACAAATAAAGAGTGCTCTGCCAACTCCCTCGGAACACCAGGCAGGTCCTTAGCTGACCATGCAAAGATATCCCGATTCTCACGGAGGAAGTGACAGAGCTCGCCTTCCTATTTCTCGCCCAGCCCGGCCCAATGATGGCCATGCGCTCCGGGTGCTCCGGGTCAATGGGAATTCTCTTGGTCTCCTTGGGCACCTCGAACGCAGCAGCTGAGTCCGGGCTCATCAGTCCGGACACGCCGAGCTGCGTGGACTGCGCCATTGCCACCACTTCGTGCAGTTTCTTCTTCTCAGCTGCAATCACCAAAGCCTCGGCCAGATTAGACCCCGCCGAGGCACACTGAATGGCTCGCTTGTAATCACCCGAGATGGTTATGATCCCACTGGGCCCTGGCATTTTCATCTTCAGGTACGCCACATGGGTGGAAATCATGAACTTGGCCAGGGCTGGCCTTCCAAGCAATGCATGGTATGCACTCTCCAAGTCCACCACCTCGAACTCGATACTCTCAACTCGGCAGTTATCCTTGGTTCCAAACGCTACATCCACCCATATCTTGCCCATGGGTGCACAGGAAACGCCAGGCACAATCCCATGAAAGGTACAACTGCTAGGCATTAACTGATTTGGGATATGCCTAACTTCACCATTGTGTCCGGTACATGATGTTGATGGCACTGCCATTGTCCACCAGAACTCGGGTAAACCTTACATTGTTAGTAGGCCCGCACAACGTCGGATCTACCACCAGGGCATACCTTCCAGGGCTCGGCATGATCCGAGGTGTATCTTTCCTGCTCCAAGTGACCTCCTGCTCAGACCAGTTCATGTAGGTCGGCACCACCGGCATTACTGCATTCACCTCCATGGCACGCCTCTGCACACTCTTCTTGTCAGTGGGCTCGGTCACAAAGACCACATAGCTCGCATGAGCCTCTCTATAGTCATTTCCGGGGTATTCATACTGCTGGCTTGGTCCGGCACCACCATTGTTGTTGTTACCTCGGACGTTCACCACATTCACCGGTCTTGCCGCTGCAGGCCTCGGAGGAGGTGCAGTGGTTATTGGGGTAACATTTGCTCCGGACAGATTCGGGTTAGACCTTGGCTGAAATCTCTGAGGTGGTCCTCCTCTGTTTCCTCCGGCCCTTGCCCCTTCTTCCCTGATCCTGCGGTGCCAGCTGCACTGCCGGGTTGAATGGTTGGCTGGCTTACGCGGATCGGTCGTATGGTAACGGCAGGACCATCTATCATTGATTCATAAGTCAAGGGTGGCTCTGGGTTCGGACTAAATGCCGGACCACTGATTTTCGGCCTCTGGACACCTCCAGCTTCGGGCTGATCCGGGTTCACCGCTGCAACTTGGTTCGAGGTGTACGGGTAGTCCGGCTCCCTCCTCTTGTGCCCGAGCTCTTGGCGGTCACTATACCTCGGTCCGAGCCGGTTATTTATTGGCTCCCTTCTTCTGTTACGTGCTCCTGCCTCGGCTGCTGGCTGCATCGGATCACCAAGAGCATAAGAATCCGCAATCCGGATTGCCTCTGCAAGGGATTTCGGCATATCTCTCTGTAGCCTCTGCCACAGCATACTGCCATGTCGGCAACCATCTGCAAACCAGGAGATGGCCTGGGCCTCTACAACTCCTTCACAGGAATTCCGGACATTGCTCCACCGAGTTAAGAACTCCCGATCAGTTTCATGATCATCTTGCTTACATGCTGCCAGGAGCTGAGGTCGGTTTGGCCTTTTGTAGGTACTAGCAAAGTTGCTGTTAAACGCCAGCTCCAAGTCTATCCAGGAGTTGATACTATACTCCGGCAAATTATTCAGCCAGATCCGAGCTGGACCCTCCAACATGTGCGGGAGATACCGGACCGCCCATCGGCGATTGCCCCCCGCTATGTGCACCGAGGATACATAATCTGTCAACCAATCTTGTGGCTTGGTGCTCCCGTTGTATGGCTTGGCGTTCCGACCTAACTGGAACTGAGATACTGGTGGTGGTGGCTCCCTCATGATCCGAGGTCCAAAACATGCCGGACCAGGAGGGCCTTCCTCCTCCAGTTGCTCGGACAAGTAGATTCTATCCAGCTTGTTGCGGACGTCGCCCGGAGCTAACATCCGAGCTCCTATCCGAGGTCCCAACGCCCCATCCACTCTGTGATACCCGGCCCGCGCCATGGCCGAGTCTCCATCATCGTATCGGTCATCGCCTTGACCGACGTTCTGAGGTTGCTGAGCATACTCCGGCTCTGGCTGATACTGCTCCTGCGGCCGGGGTTGTTGCTGATACCTCGGGGGCGGAGGTGGTTTACCTCGGCCAGCCGATGCTGCTTGCCCACCATTCTGATTTCCCTGGCCGGAGTTACCCCTAGCCCGGCTAGCATTGCCCTGGCCCACCTTCTGCTTTGCTGCTAACACCGGATCATACTTCAGCAGCTGCTTGTTCTGACCCGAGTTGACACTCCGGGCTCGATCGGCTCCTCCGACGAGTGGAGACGAGGCTTGCCCCTTGGACACCTGACTAACGGGCCTAGCTGAATAGACCATCTGCGAATCACCAGCCCCGGCTCTGCGGAGAGCCTCATTCTGCTGGTTAGCTACATAGACCAATTCATTGACTCGCTTTTGCTGCGCACGCCATGCATCTCCAGTCAACCCGGATAGCTCGGCCCTGCCTGCCTCGGCAGCTCTGAGGTTCTTGGCAGGGGAACTATACACCGGCCTTCCAGTTGACACGCGACTCTCACTCCTAGCCGAGGTGGTAGGTCGAGCCTCCCTGTTCATCTCGTCATTGAGCCCCTTGCCTCTCTGCCGCACCCCGGCTAACCTACTGGTATCAGCTGCAACCGGGGTGAAGCCATTCGCTGCATTGTACTCACGCAGATCTCTATTGAACTCATCTCGGGCTGCTATCATGGCTACAGCCTCCTTTTGCAACAAGACACGCTTCTCCTCTAGCTCGGCCGCAGTCATCACTATATCTACTCCGGGATCTACAGGATCTGCTAGTGTCTCTGCTATCTTTGTTAGGACTGCACCTCGGCCCTGCACCTCAGGGGTGCCAGGCAACTCCTTCTCTAGCCTGGGCTTTGCAGCTCTCACCTTAGCCGCAACCTCGGCCGGCTTGGATCTGCTGGCATCTCCTCTGCCAGCGGCATCCACCGTACCGGTCATCATCACCTCGACGCAGCTCTCAGGGCGAGTGATACGCCGACCTAGCGCCGCAAGGAGAGGAGTTTCGTCGTCCACGAGCACCTGCTCGGGTACTCGCGAACAACCTCGACAGCAACGTAGGTGACGAAGCTGCCGAGCATCATGGTGAAGCCATGCTCGGGGAAGGGCTTGCCGGCGAAGCACCCCGCGTTGTCGCTGACGAAGTTGAACTCACCGATCTTGGCGATGAGCCCGGAAAGAACACGCTCGCCTGAGCCCGTCCGGATGTATACTCCCTCCAACGCCTCAATCTGCCCCACGGTGGGCGCCAACTGTCGTGGTGGGATCACGACAGATGCCATGGGTATGGCTAAGATGGGGCCGAATGGTCGTTGGGGGAATCCGGGGAGGGTTTATGCACTCTTGAAGTGCACAAGCAAGAACACACCAAAAACCGCAAGAACACGAACTGAAAACCAACCAACCAAGAACACGAAGAACACCACGATGTACCCTGCTTCGGGGCCCTCTTGCGGAGGTAACACCCCTACTGCAGCACTATCCTAGTCAGTATATAGCACAAGATGACTAGTACAGGTCGCTCCTCGAGCTGTGTGATGGTACAAGGGTGAGAGCTTGAGGTGGGAGATGAAGTTACAAGGAGAATCAACTAGGGTGCCGGGGTCTCTTTTCTTTCTTCTTCTTTGTTTTCGTCCTTCCCTCCCGTTGTCCTCGTCTCTCCAGCACAGGAGGGGTAGAAGCCCCTTATATAGGCTAGCCGGGTTACCATAGTGCCCCTCGCCGAGTACTGTAGCCATGCCTCTGCTTTGATCATCATTGCACTCCTGTCAGGGACAAGACATGACATGCCCATCCCCTGCATCACCACAGTGGAGCTAGGATGTCCCTCTGACTGAGACAGGACGTAGCCGCGCCGAGCTACCTCGTAGCCCTGACCTCGGAACTCTAGGGGTCAGTGGTCAGAGACGTGCAGACCCGCAGAACCTGGGGCACGCCTCTGCCACGCTCCGTGACAGACGCTCCCGTGTCAGGCGAGAAGTGACTGGAGCATTGACTCCTGCCCGAGCTATGGCCTCCTGCGCATAAGATCTTTTACCAGGTCGGACTTCACTTCCTTCCCACAGCTCATCCTGCACTCACAACCCAAACCACGGCAACGAGGTAGTTAGGTCGGCTGAACACAGCTCGGACAGTGAACCTCGGCCCTGGCCAATAGTATACCTCGGACCCCTCCTGGCCAAGATAGGTCGGCCTGTAATCTCCAGGTCAAGATGAAGTTCGGACATTCCCAGGCCCAAACAGGTCGGCCCTTTCTGTACCTCGGCACACCTTCGAACTCCACTTATGCCAAGCCTTGACCCTACCCGGGGATACTCCCCCGACATTCAAACAGATCTAACCTCTCATATCAGCAAAACAAAAAACAGGCAGCTCTGCAGATCATAGCTTGCGGGAGTTATGTTTGGCTGGTACCCTGGGCATATGCACGGTGTCTTACCTAGCAGATAGATGCATGGAGGGCAGCTGTTAAGTATAGACGTTGTCCTCCTTCTATGTGGCACACTTCCTGTGAACATCAAAGGGTAATTTTAGTGAAGCACATCGATGAAGGATACAGAACAGCATGCCTAGTAGCAGTTCAGGAGCAGAGCACGCTCTGCCTCCCTTCAGTGGGGCTGAACCTGGTGAGGGAGAAGGCGAGCTCGTTTTTGCAGTTGTCGGCGGCCAGCTATCAGCTTAGACGGGCACGATGATATAGTCACCACTGGCATTGTAGATCCTCCGTGGTTAATCGGCAACAGGCCAGCCGGATTTGACTCAGAACATGGTAAGCTGGTCTGGTCAATAGAGTCATCGTAACGGTCATACAGGATTTTGTACCATACTTGAGCATGCAGTGATCTTGATGGACTGCGTTGTGGCTTTGCTGGAGAAGGTTGTGCTGGCGCACAGGATTTTCGTTGTCTAGACGAAGCCCTGCATTTTGCTGTAGGAGGCCCACATAGGATTTTCGTTGTCTAGACGAATCCCGGCGTTTTGCTGTAGGAGGTCATTGTGGGCGTGCTGAAGTATGCAATGGTGTTGGAGCAGCGCTTCGTGGCTTTGCTGATGCTAACTGTGCTGCCGAGTAGGGTCTCATGTGCCTGCCGGTCCTTGTTCGTGGCGACAATCGCCGCTTGTGCTGCTTCCTGGTGCAGCATCTGGAATGACTCGGTCGCAGCAAGCTTCTGTCTTTGATCCATCACGACTTTACGGTTTAGGTCGTCAATTTGAACATGCTTGTGTGTGCATAGAAACTTGATAGCTGCCTTGGATGGGCTCTCGATGGCGGTGTACGGCTCGACATCACTTCTCCCTCGAATGTAAGCTGAATGGGATGCGACATGTGTAGAGATCTCCTGGGACAGTCACGTTGATGCAGGCTGTGTAGCCGCTGCTTTCATCTCTCGTGAAGATCGTCAAATGTTCAGTCTGAGTGCAAAGGCGATCCTCTTGGAGAACATCTGGCGTGGTATGTAAACCAGTTGAACGGCCTGGAGATTAACACATTTTCCGTCAGCACTCAGTACAAACAGTGAAGTTCCATATGAAGCAACATCATAGATGGTTTGTTTGATTATCTAATAGGGCGATAGACATATGTGTTAATCTGATTTATTTAAGCGTGTTTCCAAGGAATAGACATTACTTAATAAGATTAAATATAGTAAGAATATTGAATTTTAGCTCTGCACTACTTCTATAAAGGAATACTAAGTGAAAACCTGTTAATAATAGTAACTCAGGATGCGGGGAATATTATGCCTCTTCGAAGAAATGTATACTTTATTTTGGGTCTCAAACTCCGCATTCAGGCTCGAGTTCTGATTTCTAGGAACATTGAAACTGAACTCAGATGGAATAGACAACATTTTTAAGTTGTCAGTTGTGCGGTTGGGAGCTAGCCTGTTTCGAGAGGATGACACAAACAAACAAGTCAGGAAAAAAGCCTAAAACTCCTAGGTTACTTGGAGCCTGTCGGTTTATTTGAATATTCGTGCATTAGGCGATCTGTGCATTTTACTCGTTTCCATGATTTATGTGTATCATAATTGACTGACTGATATTTACATTGTGGAAGCAAGAGAAATGGACAAGAATATCTGGAATGCAAATTCTAGTTTAGGTAAAGAAAAGTAACTCCTAGGCTTGTTGATCCACACGCTATTTACTGAAGACGTTTACAAAGCTTGTTATGTTTGGCTGTTTTATCTTGTTTTGGTCATACTGAATAGGGTATGGCAAAGAGGAGTTTACAAAGGTTCAATAGCAATTACTTAATTAACCTCACATGTATGCATCTAGAACAACAATTCAAGTATAGTCAGTTTCATTAAAGATACAAATAATATACAATAGCAAGCTAAGCCAAAATGCATAGTATTGGTGGTCCTGAGATAGCCAAAACGCTCGAATCAACTTGCTGATAGTTGTAAATAACACAAAATCTAGAAATAACTTTCAGATTCTCAGGGGTTAACAAATATTGATGTTAATAGAACCTAAAGTTTCTTCGAAAGGAGAACACAACTAAATGTGAGATAATTTTAAGATCTATACAGTTCATGCATAGTACCATAATGATACACATAGATCTAACAGAATATGTCTAGCAAAGAGAGTTGTGCACTCAATCTTGTTGTTCATTTTAATGCGCTGACATTTTTTAGCTTATTTTTTTGTCAGTTAGCTGACATTTATATGTTAACACCAGATTAATGTGTTTTAGAATCTGCGCCAGTCCCATGCAATGAGGAAGTGCATGTGGTGGGATCAGAATGAGTCAAGGTTGGTGCCAGATGAAGCAGAGCATTTTCTTGAAGCCAGCTATTCAGACAACATACACTGGGGAGAAAAGTGCAGTTTAGCGGAACAATATGTCATTGATGTTCAGCCAGAAACTTGGCGAATGTAGCACTACGGTCAAATTGCTTGTCGTCGTATCGGCATTTTGGATAGGAGACGGGGTCCTGCTAGCCGAGGGTGAACGTAGGGCAAGAAGGTGGACGTCGTCAAGGTCGGGATTGTACACGGCGGTTTACCCAGCTTCAGGCACCACGGCGGTGGCGGTGCCCTACGTGCTGCTATAACTCACTATAAGGCAATATCGCCGTGAACAGGTTACAATGAGCTGGTTGTCTATCAAAGAGTTGCCCTAAAGGCGTCCCGAGGTCCAGCTTATATAGGCGGCTGGACCTAGGGTTACAAGGTGAATACGTATCCAGCAAGTATACGGAGTCCTAAACCTAGCCGGCAAGTATGCCGCCTTCCGTCTTGGTCTTGGTGGCTTCATGGGCTTCAGTCTTGGGCCTCCTCCTTGCCGGCATCCGCCTTCCTTGGTCGTCAGCTATCTGGGCCGCCCGGTAGGCAAAGCCTTCACCACCACTGCGGGCCACCCTGGACTAGCCGGATTGATCCATGCTGGTGATACCCCTAGTAGGTATATCCCCAACATTAGCCCCTGGGAGGGTTCGAGTTCTTCAGGCGCCGTCTTCTTTGTCGGCAACGTCCGCCTTGTCTTGTAAGCGTCTGAAGAGCTTGAAGCATTCCATAGTTGAAAGTAAGCGGCGGTCCGCCTAAAGTAGTCGGACAACTTGCCGCCATCATGGGAAAGACGGCCTGACCATTGTCAGGAATCTTCCTGGCACCAGTCTTGTCAATTGACTAGGCTCGTCAAATGTTGACGGATGACGCCATGCAGTCCACGACAGTTTGGACTTGGGCATGCGTCATGATGGTTTCTCCACCACGCACAGAAATCGGAGCGAGGCCGCAGACGCCGTTGCCACGACGTGCAAATCGTGGGCACGTGGCGGAAATCTCGCGTCCCCCTAATTTTAGGCACGGATCTTGGCGCGTGGGGATAAATACCTCCAAAGGGCACATCGATGCACTTCTTCCTCATTCGCACACCCACCGTGGCCTCCTCACCTTCCCGAGCTCAACTCCTCCTCGAACTCAACTCCGGCGAGCACGAGCAGCGCCCTCTCCCCTAAATGGCGAGCACTCAGCAGGATGCGGCGGCGACGGCGGCACTGGCTGCGGCCTCTTCGACCCCCGCCGGATCTGGATCTGTTCCAGCGGCGGCGGCGGTGCCTGCAGGCGCATCGATGACCTCTCCCGCGGCCACCGTGGCCACGGGCGGGGTTTCTACTTCTTCCCCAGCTCCGACGGCGCCTGCGACCGCCGCTCCAACTTTTCCCCTCCCATCCCTCGCGGCTACCAGCTCAGAGGCCGCGGCGGAATCTGCCGCCGACGAGGATGACGACGTCGAGGAAGAGGAAGAGGCTGGAGACCTGGGTTCCAGGTACTGGCTGCCGTCAGTTATGACGTCAGCATATCTGAAGGAACTGGAGGAAGGCGGATACATTCCGCCAAAGACGGAATGCTCCTGGAGGGTTCCAGGCGACGAGGCGGTGCCTGACCCCCAAGACGGCGAGCGTGTCATGTTGGCTTCGCATAGCCTTCGCGGTATGTCTCTGCCGCTTTCCGCCTTCTTCTTGGCGGTGCTTAGTTTTTATGGGCTGCAGCCACACAACATAGCGCCCAACAGTATTCTAGTGCTAGCCGGCTTCCAGGCTTTGTGCGAAGGGTACTTAGGCATAGCTGCGTCCATAGAGCTGTTTAAGTACTGCTTCCTGTGCCGCCGGCAAACCATACCAGGCGGCCACCTAGCAACCTGCGGTAGTGTTACGTTCAACTGCCGCCAACCCGACTGGTACCCAAAAATACCATACATCGAGTCGGTGAAGCACTGGACCAGCACTTTCTTTTACTGCAAGGACATCCCGACACCTGGCAGCACGCAAGGGATGCCAGCCTTCGTCAACGGTCCGCCAACCCACAAGGCTTGCTGGACAGCAAAAGTGCCGCTCAGCAGCTTGCCGGAAGAACTTCGTGTTGCCGTTAGGCGGATCGAATTCTTGACGAAGACGATGTTGGCTCCACGACTTGACGGAGTTGACACCGTCATCTGCTGGGTGTCGAGGAAGATTATGCCTCTCCGCCATCGCCCACTGAAGATGTGCGAGTACAAGGCGGACGACGCCGGCAACAGCACCCTTGATCAGGATGCCTTGGAGTACCGGCTTAGAGAGCTTATCAAGCCTCTGTCGGTGAAGGCGGCTGAAGGCGTCGCCATGTTCACTCATAACAACCCAGCCCCAGCGGTAAGTGAAAGCTACTTTGTTATTTCACTAACATCCTTGCCCACTAGGTACTGAATTAATATTGTCTTGCTTCCTTTTCAGCTACAAACCTTGGGAGAGGACGAGCTGGCCCCAAACTGGTATGATACAGGTGCCAGCAAGTCGAAGAAGCGCAAGCTGAGCTCCTCCACCAAGGATTTGGAGAAGAGGAAGAAGGCGGCCACCTCTGCCGACGCAGAGGATGAGACCGTGGGGAACGTTCCCTTGAAGCGGTTAGCAAACTTTGGCTTCCCTGACTTGGATATTTTAATATGTTTGTGCTGACAAACTTGCATGTTTCTGCTTACAGAGGCAAGCCTACCATGCCCAAACTCCGCTCCAACTTGAAGATTGCTGCCGGCAGGGGCAAGCCACCACGTTCTTCTCCAGCTGCTGCGCCGACAACGCCCACAGTTGGCGTTCCCGTGGTTGTGTGCCAGGGAACGTACACAGCTGCCGGTACCGCAGAGGCGGCTACAGAGAAGATGGCGGGCAAGAAATCAGTTGCCGGCATAACTTTTTCCAAGACGGCTGAAGCTTCGGCTAGTGATGCCGCTCGATTTATCGCCATGAAGCAGGAGATGGATGACCAGATGGCGGCCGAACAAGGCGGATCGTCCACTCATCCTGGCTCCCAACCTGGCAAAGGGTTGCAAGACCCCCGGCAAACACTGAAGACCATGCGTGACGGTACCCGCAACTGGTACGCACACATGGACGAACTCCACGACACCCTGCACGGACAACTTGAGGTAAAATAGCCTATGGTCCCAGCCCCCGAGCACTTTGGCGGCTGAAAAATTTAGCCGGCAAAGTGGTCTCGTTGACTAAATAGCGCTAACCATAATGTTGCTTTCGTGCATGCAGGCCGTTCTTGCTTCCAATCTTGAGCTATTTCGTGCTCAAGAGATGAAGAAGAAGGAATGCGAGGAACTGCAGCAGGACGTGGAGTTGAAGAACGCCCAAATTGCGAGTTTGGAAGAAGCTCGCAAGAAGGATGAAGGTGACAAAGCTTTCTTTGCCTTCTTTTCGTCCGACTTCTTTTCCTTTTCCGACAAGTATTTTAGTCGTCTTTTCTTTTTATTTGTAGAATTATTAAACACTGCGCAAGATATTCTCAAGAACTCCACTGACATGCAAGCTTTGATGAACGAAGCTGCAGATCTTGCCGGGCTGGTGACCAAGCTGAAGGCGGATCACGCCAAGGAGCTGGATGATCGTGCGTTGGCTCATGCTGCCGAAGTTAGCAAGTTGACTGGACAACTTGAGGCCATGAGCAACAACCTTGACCAGGTGAACAAGAACGCCAAGGAGCAGCAGGACCAACTGTCAAAGGCGGTCCAGCTAGCCCAAGAAACGCTTGAGAACCATCTGGATGAGGTCAACGCCATCCACGACCATGTCTTGGGTATGCCTCCAGTCCTTCATTTTTGTCACCTTGCTTTCTTGATACTTGAAGCTGCAGTGTGTAACTTTGTGTTTGTGCAGTGCCGGCTGGCTGGGAGATGACCTGGCCACAACGCCGCGCCTTGCTCGGATCTTGAAAATTGGCGAAATCGTCAACCAGATTGTCGGCGCCGGCAAATCATTTGCCGCCAAGTTCTACCCTGGGGAAGACGGCGATCCCGTCATCTTCGATGCTCTGCCGGAGTTGCTGGAGAAGGCGACAGCTGAACACGACAACACACTACGCTCAGCAGCACGAGGCGGTGCCAAGTTGGCATTGGCGATGACGGCGGCGTGGTACCCGGAGGCTGATATTCATCAAGTCACCGAGTACTTCCCCACCGAAGACGAAAACAGCCAACCATCGTGATGCAGGACGTGCTGCGGTCTGTTCGCGGCTATGCGACCCGGGTTGCCAACATGGTTGACATCCGCAAGTTCTACAAGGAACACCCGGACCCGCATGTTGCCGTTGCTGATCCCTCCTTGGCAGATCCTGAAGCTTCCCGCGGCGAAGAAGGCGAAGCCGGAACCGACAAGCGCAGCCCCAAGGATGGCGGAGCCAGCCCCAAGAATGCCGGCGTTAGCCCCCAGGATCTCTCCACCAGCTCTACGAAGGCGGCAATCCCTTAGACTTCCTCCTGCAAAGGCAGCACAAAACACTGCGTTAATCTGTTAACGCATAAAACTTTATTTTGGGTTGTAAATATTTATGGGCCAACTTTTATGCTACACTTGGCGGTAGGCTTACTTAAGTGGCCCGCCTTAATATGTATCTCGCCTGCATGTTTAGCTTTTTCATATGTTGGCGGAACCTCATCTTAGTTACTTTAGCTGAGCCAACCAGGTGCAATACCAACTAATTTAGACTCAGAGACCAAAGCCAGCATGTTGGTGCCAACGACATACTACTAGGCGACCCACATACAAACAGACAGATAAGCATATTAGGCGGTGCAAAGATTGTTTGCGTTTTTTAGCCGGCAGACGGCAAATGTCAAAAAAGTTTGGACCTTAGCACGGAGCAAAACTTATTTTATTTGGTAACTTTTATGACAACAGATATATGATTGCGAGAAAAGACAAAAGATGGCATGATCCCAAAACTGAATGAGCAAACCACAGACTTTTATTTCATAATCATATAGTACTTATTACAATGTGGAAATTGCTAAGTGTAAAAAGGACGTAGCTGCTCAATGTTCCAGGGTCGCTTGGTTTCTTCGTACTTGTCGTCAACCTTCCTTTTGCGCTTGCGACCTCGCTTCTTCTTGTATCCGTCACGTGCATCGACCAAGTAATAAGAACCATTGAGCAACACCTTACTGACCACAAAAGGTCCTTCCCAAGGCGGGGATAACTTATGCAAGCCCTTTCTATCTTGGATTAGGCGGAGAACCAGGTCACCCACTCTAAAACTTCTTTGCCTCACCCTTCTGCTGTGATAACGCCTCAAACTTTGCTGATAGATGGCGGATCGCGCAAGGGCAACATCTCGTTCTTCATCAAGTAGGTCAAGGCCATCCTGTCTTGCATCTTCTGCGTCCTCCTGGACGTAGGCTTGGATTCTGGGAGAATCGTACATCATGTCGGTTGGCAACACTGCTTCTGCGCCATAGACTAAGAAGAAAGGAGTAAACTTGGTTGATCTGTTTGGAGTTGTGCGTAAACTCCAAAGGACAGACTGCAATTCATCCACCCAAGCCCCAGCCGCTCTGTGCAATGGTACTTCGAGACGTGGTTTGATTCCTTGTAGGACTAAACCATTTGTACGCTCTACTTGACCGTTTGCTTGCGGATGCGCGACGGAGGCTAGATCTAGGCGGATACCATGCTTATAACAGTATTCCTCGACTTCGCCTTGCGACAAGTTAGTGCCATTGTCGGTGATAATGCTATGAGGCACCCCGAACCGAGAGATTATTCCCCACAGAAAGTTTGCGGCTGTGGCGCCGTCTAGCTTTTTGATAGGCTTAGCTTCAACCCATTTGGTAAACTTGTCTACAGCCACAAGTAAATGTGTGTAGCCACCAGGCGCCGTTTTAAACGGACCAACCATGTCCAAGCCCCAGACTGCGAAAGGCCACGTGATGGGTATTGTTTTAAGCTCTTGAGCCGGCATATGTGATTGTCTGGCATAAAGTTGGCAGCCCCTGCACCTTTTAACAATGTCTTCTGCATCTTGCTTGGCTGTCAACCAATAGAAACCTTGTCGGAAGGCTTTTGAAACAAGGGCGCGTGAAGAAGCATGATGTCCACATACGCCGGCATGTATCTCATCCAACAATTCTCTGCCTTCTTCGGGCGAAATGCAGCGTTGGTAAACACCAGTGGTGCTACGCTTGTACAATTCACCTTTGATTATTGTAAATGCCTTGGCTCTTCTTATTATTTGCCTTTTCAAAACCTCATCATCCGGTAACTCCTGATTGATCAGGAAGTCCAAATATGGCGTCGTCCAATCCGGCTTTACCAAGTAGACGGCATAGCTAGCACTATCAACTGGTTCTGCCGACTCTGGGTCAAGGAGGTCTGCTCCTTTAATTGACGGCTTGTGTAGGTGTTCCAGGAAAACATCTTTTGGTACCTTTTTGCGTTCAGATCCCATTCTGGCAAGTGTATCTGCCGCCTCATTTTGAGTTCTTGGGATATGGCGGACCTCGTAGCCTAGAAAACACTTGGCGAATTCGTCAACGGTAGCTCGATATGCCGCCATTGTTTCGCTCTTTGTGTCCCAAGTACCACGTATCTGTTGCGCCACCAAATCTGAATCTCCGTAGCAGAGGACACGTTGGACGCCAAGTTCCTTGGCAATGTGTAAACCATGAAGGAGAGCTTCGTACTCAGCAACATTATTAGTTGCCTTGAAGTGTATTTGTAACACATAACTAAGCTTGTCTCCTTGAGGGTTTCTTAAAACAATGCCAGCCCCCGAGCCCTGGAGCATTTTTGATCCATCAAAGTGCATGATCCAGTATGCATCTTCAGGGAGAGGTACTTCGTCCATGGCCTCCGTCCAATCAGCTACGAAATCAGCTAAGGCTTGAGACTTAATGGCCGTTCTGGGCTTATACGAGATGTCGAAGGCGGCAAGTTCAATGCCCCATTTGGCAACGCGGCCTGTTGCATCTGTATTATTGATGATATCCCCCAGAGGTGCCTTGCTCACCACGGTTATTGAATGTTCCTGGAAGTAGTGCCTTAACTTCCTGGCGGCGTAAAAAACACCGTAGACCAATTTCTGGTAATGCGGATAACGCTGTTTTGAGGCGGAAAATACTTCACTGATGAAGTAAACCGGACGTTGTTCCGGCAAGTCTGAAATTTCCGTCTTGCGTTCCACAACCAGTACCACACTAACAACTAAGTTAGTTGCGGCAATATAGAGCAGCATTGGTTCCTGCGAACGAGGAGCTGCCAAAATTGGAGCAGACGTTAACGCGTCCTTGAGTTGCTGCAAGGCGGCGTCTGCTTCGTCTGTCCACTCGAAGTTGTCGGATTTCTTCAGAAGCCGGTAGAGAGGCAGCGCCTTCTCACCAAGACGGCTAATGAAACGACTGACGGCAGCCGCCGATCCGGCAAGTCGCTGCACGTCCTTCAGGTCCTTGGGCCTGGATATGTTGAGGATCGCTTTGATTTTTTCTGGATTCACCTCTATCCCTCGTTCGGAAACGATAAAGCCAAGCAATTTGCCGGCAGGAACCCCGAAGACGCATTTTTTCGGGTTGAGTTTCATCCTGTATACCCGGAGGCTATCAAAGGTTTCTCTCAAATCATCAAGCAAATCTGCCTTCTTTCTTGACATGACGGCAATGTCGTCAACATAGACGTGAACATTGCGGCCAATTTGCTCGTGAAGGCATCTTTGCATACACCGCTGATACGTTGCGCCGGCATTTTTTAGACCGAAGGGCATCGTGATGTAGCAGAAGGTCCCATAGGGTGTAGTGAACGCTGTTTTGATTTGGTCGGATTCTCGCATTTTGATTTGGTGGTACCCGGAGTACGCATCCAAAAAGCACAGCAGCTCGGAGCCGGCTGTGGAGTCTATGACCTGATCTATACGAGGCAAAGCAAAGTGGTCCTTAGGACAGCACTTGTTCAAACCGGTATAATCAATGCACATTCTCATTTCCTTATTAGGTTTTGGAACCATTACAGGATTTGCCAACCAATCAGTGTGTACTACCTCCCTAATGAACTTGGCTTCTTGCAACTTGATGATCTCCTTGCCTATTGCTGTCCGCTTCTTCTCACCGTAGCGTCTTATTCCTTGCTTCACTGGTTTGGCTCCTTCGTAGACGTTAAGAGAATGCTCGGCAAGTTCCCTCGGGACACCTGGCATGTCGGCTGACGACCATGCAAAGATGTCCTGATTCTCACGGAGGAACCTGACGAGCGCGCTTTCCTATTTGTCGTCCAAGCCAGCCCCTATGGTGACTTGCTTGGAGCTGTCACCTGGGACCAGATCCGCCTTCTTTGTGTCTTCGGACGCCTTGAAAGTGTTCTTTTGCTCAGCGGTCTTTACATGCTCCGGCAACTGTGATGTATCGAGCTCTTTCTTCAACATGGCTAACTCCTCTGCGTGGAGGACTGCCTCAGCGAAGGCGGCATTGCCACGCTCACACTCCTTTGCTTTCTTGAAGTTGCCACTGATGGTAATTGTACCATTGGGTCCCGGCATCTTCAGCTTGCTGTATATGTAACACGGGCGAGCCATGAATTTGGCGAAAGCTGGCCGTCCAAAAATGGCGTGGTAGGCACTTTTGAAGGGGACTACTTCGAACCTGAGATACTCCGAGCGGTAGTTTGTCTCAGGCCCAAAAGTAACCTCCAATCTGATGCTTCCCATTGACTTGCCTTGCTTTCCCGGAACAATGCCATGAAACTTGACTTTGCTATAGTCAAGCTGGCTTTCCGACAAGTTCATGCGCTTCAGAGTGTCCGCGTAGATGATGTTGAGGCTACTGCCGCCATCCATCAACACCTTGGTGAGCCTGAAGTTATCGACAATAGGGTCGACGACAAGGGCGTATTTGCCGGGGTGAGGAACGTGATCTGGATGATCATCTCTATCCCAGGTTATTGGCTCCTCTGACCAGTCTAGATACTGGGGAACGTCTGGTACTGTGGCGTTTAGCTCGCGCATCTCCGCCTTTTCTTCTTTTGCCGAAGGAGTGCCCAGGAAGCACACCAATTGGCCATGTACCTTGGGATATTTCCTTTCTTTACGCATCAGCTTGGGTTCCTCATCCTCTGACATGGACATAGCCCCATCATCGTCTTCCTTCTTTGTCTTCTCAGCCTTTTTGCTCTTTTTTGATTTCCAGCCAACCTCGGGGTCTTTCTTGAAGTCCTCCATGAACCGGCATTCCCCTAATGTGTGGTTGACTTTGCCTAAGGACGCGTGGATTGGGCAAGGCAAGGCTTTCGCCTGATCATACGTCAGGCGCTGCTTGCTGGAGCCGCCATCTTTACCCTTTCCTTTCCACTTGCGGTTGCTGCCTTTGCCTTCGAAGGCGGCGGCGACCTCGTTTGATGGTCCGGCTTTGTCATCCTGGGGAGCCTTGCGTTTGTGACTTGCTCGCCTGTTTGGCGCCATATCATGTGCGCCATCTCCATCGCGTGCATCGTCATCCGCCTGTGCGTACATGGCTGCTACTTCGAGCATGACTCCGAGATCCTTGACTTGCATGCGTACGAGCTTATGTCTGAGACTTGAGCCCTTCAGGAGGCCCGTGGTGAAGGCATGGATTGCTTGATTGTCGTCTACGTTCTCGCAGCTTGCCTTTGTTTGAATCCACCTTGCCAAGAAGCTTGTAGCTGTTTCATCTGGCTTTTGCACGCAACGAACCAAATCTGTGTATGTATTGGGTCGCTTGTACGTGCCTTGGAAGTGCTGCGTGAACACCTTTTCCATGTCATGCCAGCTATGAATGCTTTTCTCCGGCAAGTTTTCGATCCAGCTTCGGGCTGTCCCCTCCAACATGAGGGGAAGGAAGCGTGCGCGACGAGGCCATTGCCTCCAGCAATTTCAACTGCCAGCGCGTAGTCCGACAACCATGAGTTTGGCTTGTCCGCTCCATTGTACCTTTGATGAGTTTTTGACACTGACGTCATGTCTCTGGGTACTTGAACGTTGCGGATGGCTGGGCCAAAGCACTCAGGTCCTAGATAGGCATCTTGCTTTCCAGCCTTGATGTCATTGAGACGATGTCTCGCGTCTTGCGGACTGAGCTGTTTGCCAGATCTATCAGCATGTGGCTCGTCCTGCGCTGCCCGGCTGTGCCTAGGCTCATTGTTGTGTCCCCGGCTTCCGCCTTCGTGCCTGGGCACTGGTGGTGGGGACTGTGTGCGGTCCCTGCTTCTTCTTGGCGGCGGGGCATCGTCGCGGTTGCCGCCACCCTTGGCGGCTGCTTGCTGCCCCTGCTTCCGCCTTCATCCCGCCTAGGCGGAGGAGGTGAGGCCTTGCGCCTGTTGCCGGTCCTGGATGCCTCATCACGCTGCCTTTTTGGAGGTGGTGATTTGCGTGGGTCTTTCTCCTTGTCCTTCCCTTTTCCGTGGCTACTGGAACCGGACGGATCTTCTGGGTTGCCACCGGCCGCTGCTTTGCAAGCGTTGGATTTTGATTCCAACTTTCCTCCCCTTGCGTCCGCCATGTCGGCGCGAGAATCAGCACGGGCCTGCTGCTCTAGAGCTTTGCGAGCAAGGATCGATGCGTAGTAGATCTTCTCGTCCTTGTCATAGTCATCATTGTTGAGGATGTCCAAGGCGGCCGCAGTGTTGAGGACAGGTGTTGCGAGGATGACGTCCCCGTTCTTGTCCTTACGCTGCGGTGCTGTAGCCCACTCGAAACCAAGCTTTTGGGCAGGGGATTTGAAGGTGTCATGATCCCTGCCTTTCCTACCTCTCTTCTCCGCCACTTGTCCTGCCGGCTTGGGCAATGGGGTGGTGGTGAAAAGATTACGCTTGGGGTCGCACTTGGCAGTTATCTTGGCGTTTTCCTCCTTGGCTTCGTCGAGGAGGCTCTGGACCTCTGCTTGCTTGCTTTTGAGGTACTCAGTTTGCTCCACCAAGGTGTTCCGAAGTTTCTCCAAATCAGCCGGATTGGTTTTGTCGTTTACCGGCGTGTGAAGAACTTCCGCCAGAGCCGCCATGCTTCCTATCTTGCTGGGCTCGCCCTTCTCCAGGATTTTCTTCTTTGGAGCCCCAGGAGGCTCTGGAAACTGTGGATCGGTTGCCGGGGTCCCCAGGTTGGCGGCGTCAGTTGCCGCCTTCTCTGAAGCTGCGCCGGTGACATCCGCCACAAAGATCTGCTGCATGTTGACGGAAGAGCCCGTAGCCGCCTCAGATGGCGGAGGATCAGGTGTAATAAAACACTTCTTGACCCGTTGCTCAAACATGCTGGCAGAATCTTCTTCGGAATCAGAGTCTACGTTGACGTGAACGGTAGATCTGGATCCGGCATCCGACATCACATCATCCTGGAGTGCAGGAAGAATAGATTCGGGATCTTGACTGTTGGGCTGGGAGTCTGATCCCAGTCCCGTCATGCCGACAAAGTGTAGATCTGAATCTGCGGACTCCTCAGAGGAGGCAAACTCAGATCCGTCTTGATTGTAGGGCGGGTGGGATGGCGAATAAATTCGCGGCAAACCATACGCCTCAGAAGTGTAGCCGATGAACACATCGACGCCGCCAAACGGCACAACTCCGCATCCGACAATGTAGTCGTCTGCGGGGATGTAGGACTCGTCGCAGCTGATGTAGTGACTGTCGCCGTAGCGAACAGCGCGACCGACGGCGATTGTTTCGCCGATGCCGCCAAGAGTTCCCGCCTGGAACGTGACGCCTGACGCCTTAGGCCCCACGGTGGGCGCCAACTGTCGTCGTATCGGCATTTTGGATAGGAGACGGGGTCCTGCTAGCCGAGGGTGAACGTAGGGCAAGAAGGTGGACGTCGTCAAGGTCGGGATTGTACACGGCGGTTTACCCAGCTTCAGGCACCACGGCGGTGGCGGTGCCCTACGTGCTGCTATAACTCACTATAAGGCAATATCGCCGTGAACAGGTTACAATGAGCTGGTTGTCTATCAAAGAGTTGCCCTAAAGGCGTCCCGAGGTCCAGCTTATATAGGCGGCTGGACCTAGGGTTACAAGGTGAATACGTATCCAGCAAGTATACGGAGTCCTAAACCTAGCCGGCAAGTATGCCGCCTTCCGTCTTGGTCTTGGTGGCTTCATGGGCTTCAGTCTTGGGCCTCCTCCTTGCCGGCATCCGCCTTCCTTGGTCGTCAGCTATCTGGGCCGCCCGGTAGGCAAAGCCTTCACCACCACTGCGGGCCACCCTGGACTAGCCGGATTGATCCATGCTGGTGATACCCCTAGTAGGTATATCCCCAACATTGCTGCTGCAAACAGGGGAAACAGTGGAAAATGGCTAGAAAACATAAAAGAGTCTGCGCGGTTACCCTGGAGAAATTAATGAAGAGATTACCGTTGGCTGGAGTCATCGTGTGCAGAGCCAGCATTGCTTCATCCAGCAGATATCTGTGAATGTGCGTCACCAGGACATCCGACGGCCACCTGCATCCCAAAGGGCAGACGAAGTATCCACGATGACATCGCTGACACATGGCAAACAAAAGTCACAAAACCAGGCAGCCAAGAGCGAAAACAAAACCAAAGAAAACAGCGAGCCAACAAGACTACCATTACTATTAAACTTTCAGAGATGAAGTAATGGACAACAAAACCGAGGATAAGCAACACCGACTAAACTTTCAGAGATAAGAAGCCCTCTCACCTCTTTGCACGATTAATAACACGCCTCGGTGAGACAACAACCAACAACAAAAAGCAAATAGCGACTCTCGTGAAACAAAACCGCCAGTATTTTCTACTTCGATAGCTGCTAACATGATGGAATGACCAAACAAGTAAAAATTTCAGCCCCAACCAATAGCAGCAAAACTTTCAAATATAAGCGACATCCTCGCTGTTCTATGCGACAAAGAGCCATAGTGGCACTAAATTGCATGACGCCAATAAAATGAACACAATTTAACCACTTCTAAACACACAAACAATTACCTCCACATGCGCAAACAATGGCGCTCCACATTGTCCCTATTTTATGGGCACACAAGAACTCACCAATGTCCACGACATGTAAACAAAAAAATGTACAGAGGTAGCAGCACAAACACTAAATCTAAGTTTTCATGCCATGATGATCATGTAGAGTTCACTTCTTAATGATATTTTAGCAAACTTAAGCACTTCCAAATGGAAGTGGCGGATGGTACAAATTAGAAAATTGAAAACAATCCTGAAACCCTAAGTAGAACTTATAAATAACCATCTCCCTACACAGGCTATGAGCCTATGAACAACTTGTATTAGAGTGACATTTTTTCTGCCCACATCACCGGCATTCTCTGCTGGACTTCAGTTAACTACCAAAACCAGAAAACAAGAACACCTTATTATAGTTGTAGCGAAGAAATGAAATGTGTCGATGTGGTGCTCTCCATCGCAGGAGAAAAGAAGAGAATTTAATATACGATAATATTTTCAAATATTAATAGTTCCATGTTTGAGCAGGCAATACCGAAATAATATATTCCCACATAAATCTATCAACTAACCTATCTGCATCTCAAGCTGCAAATGAAAGCACATACAAGATGATGTACACGACTACTAAGGAACACAATTTACAGATGGGTACCCTTATATGTGGTTAAAAAATTATATAAGTTGTTAATTTTCAGGTGTAGCTAGAAATAAAAACCTCACGCCACTTTGTGAAAGGTCACTAAGCGGAGCTACAAATCGAATTCCATAAAAACAACGCGCGATACTATGTTGTATATCTATATAAACAAGAGAAAAGATGCATAAATTCACTACATGGTTGTAATTTTTTTCTCATGGTTAGTGGAACCACCATCTAAAAAATGGATTGGGATAATACGTTATACTTGAGTTTGTTGTCACTTTCAATTTCTCTATATATTATTTTTAGCATTCACCATATCAGAAAGCAGACCATGGCCTGAAATATCAATAGAAAGCATGTATTAATCCTAGGCCCTTCTAAATTCAGATTAAAAAGCAAGGGAGTTAAGAGAACACGATAGATGAATTAATAGTATCACTTGGCAAATTGTATAAAATAAAACATCATTTTTGTCAATTACAGTTTCAGTCCAAACCAAAATGAGCATCAAACTGTCACGCTTAGTTGCAAAAACAATGCCCCGTCATGTACACAACACTACAGCAGGGTATGACACATGTAGTTACATGATTAATTGCCTGATGTGATACATAATTATATCTTCGTGGATGCCTCTTTAGCTTGATGTCCAGATAACATAAGTAGTTCAGTGAAAAAAGAAGAATATGGCATTGTGAATCCAAGTGGAGCTAGCTGTGGGCATTCATCCTTACACAGATGAGAGAGGGAAGCTGATCTGAAAAGGAAAAGCACCTTTAGCAACAAGGTAGCACAATGTAGACCGGACTGTAGCCATTTCTTTCGAGCATGTCCTACAAAGCTTGACAAAATGTGTATCAATATTTTCACTCTCAAAAACACTATACGGTTGGGATGTAAATGAAAAGTGGTACTACTGTATACTCAAATCCTTACAATAAGCAAAACTACCATGAGCTAATGACATACCCGAGATACAAAAATGAATAGGTCTGTGCCTAAACTAACACCCATCCATCCATTCGTATTTCACAGAGAGTAGAAGAATCCAGCCATTACCAATCGTTCCATAGTAGCAGCAAGAAATCTTATTATATTAGCAATTGGCTCAACACAAATCAAGAGATATCTCAGGGAACTTATTATTTGTACCAACCGAATGTTGAGACACAAATTTTGGTAGTGAAGACAGCATGGAGCTATTAAAAAGGCAGAGAAGGCAAATCATCAAACACCTAGAGGGCAATGGTGGGTACCAACAGGAAGAAGTCAAAAGAAGGGGAAAAGACAAATAGAGGAGGAAGACGACGTTGCAGAACACCCATGCACACCACACAAATCCATGAGGGGGGAAGCTAATCAACCAATCCAAGAACATCCAGAAGAGGCAAGCAAGCAAAACACGTTCCCCAAACGCCCCATCCACGGCTGTCGCCTGCATCGCTGCTCGCCCGCCGTCGAGAGAAATAATCACCAACGAGTCCCCTCTAGCAAAATCCCCAAAATGAAATGATGGCCTAGAGGAGGAGCAGCGCTTACTGACAGGCAAGGGGAATAATCGACGGCGACCGGGCCACCCAATATCGAATCCCTAAAATGAAAAGAACACACACGCACGTGAGGAACGCAAAGCAACAGAGGAAGAATGGCTGCCTTGCTACTTGCCTGCTGCTGGAGCAAGCAAGGCCCGATTCGAATTAGACAAGAAGATGGCGTAGGACTACCTCGTCGACGTTTGTGGGATCGAGGAAGGCCATGGAGCTGTTCTGTCAAACGCCGCTGCAGCGAGTCCCCATCGGCGGCGCGGCGCACGGCTAGGGCCTTGGCGACCTCCCGCAGCTCCTGCACCACGTGCTCCTTCAGGGCCCGGACGCCATCATCCCCGTCCATTGCCTCGCGGCCGAAGGCACGAGAAGCCACCATATCCATCTGCCGCCGACAAGGCTCGACAAGCAAAGAAATCCATCTGCCACCGACACGCACGAGCGTACACCACGGACAATAGGGCCCACACAATCGCGACCCACCCGCAGCGAACGAGCGCCCACATTAACGAGGAGCAAGGCAACAAACTAAGTCACTGAATTGTGGGACCAAAACGTGGATGAACCACGAGCTAGCAATCTCAGGGAGCTTAGATATTGTAGAGATGTTTAGCCGGCACCAGTTGTAGATCCGCATCGCCTTCAGAGTCGTCGATAACAACATCCAGCTAAGAGCAAGTACAATAAGGCTGACTCAGCCGGCTATAGCATGTGCCAGGTCATTTAATTCCTACGTGGCAGAGAGAGAAACGATGAGATAGAGTGAAACCGGCTCTTCTGTAGTCGCCCGGCGACAGCACAGCGGACGAGGACAAGCAGCGGCTTGCAGCTCATGCTGCTGGCGCTACGCCAACGCTAGCTCTTCCCTGCCAATCGCATGCATTCCAGCCAACAAATTTAATACTCTAAATCTTTAATGAAGGCAACCCAAGAGCCAGCGTATAGCTAACCTATTATATTGCTTGGCTTTAGGAGGACTCTATAGTGACATGGCATGGCTTTGTAGCCAGCAGCCGACGGCATTATTATCCTTGCTCTAAGCACCACGGACACAGATACACTAGAATAGTTAATACTAGTTGGTACCAGAGGAAAATAACAATGCGTCAATGCCATCCAATCCGCACAATGAGTGCGTCAGTACCAATGTACGATAAGTTCCAAACCGTGATAAATACAACACTTTGCCACCCCAGAGGCATCGCTCCACACACACATACACAAGAGCTCGCGTTGCGTCCAAGGCAATGGCAGCGTACACCACGAAAGCAGACGCCTCCGGCGAGGGCGCTGACGTCGAGGAGGCGGTGGAGGCCGGCACGCTTCGCCACCGCCACAACGCCGGCAAGGAGGCGGTCGAGATCATTAAAGGGAACGGCGCCACCCTTCCGGTGGCCCAGGAGGAGGATGCGGCGCTGTTGTCGGTGGAGCGGGCGTTCGAGGGGAAGGAGGTGCCGACGTGGAGGGAGCAGCTCACGATACGCGCCTTCGTGGTCAGCTTCTTCCTCGCCATCATGTTCAGCATCATCGTGATGAAGCTCAACCTCACCACCGGCATCATCCCCTCGCTCAACGTCTCCGCCGGCCTCCTCGGCTTCTTCTTCGTCCGCCTCTGGACGGGCGCCATCGAGAGGGCGGGCTTCCTCAAGCAGCCCTTCACGAGGCAGGAGAACACCGTCATCCAGACATGCGTCGTCTCTGCCTACGGCATCGCCTTCAGCGGTAAGCTCGTTTTGACTCATCCGCCTCACCACCCCCCGCGCTCCCCCGCCTCCCTGGCCCCTGCGCCTGCCCACGGCGGCCCCTCGGCGAGCTTGGCGTGGCCGTGCTGCTCGTCGGCGCGGCTGTGGCGGCGTCCTGCTGCTCAAGCCCATCTGGGCCCAGATGGGCTTGGCGGGCCGCGGCGCCGTTCGTTGTCAGCTCTGGGAGGCTGCTGCTCCCGCCAGGCCCCGGTGGTCCGGCCGTCGATCCCGGCCCCGAGGGTGCCGTCGGTCTTGACGGGCTCGGTTGTACCGGCGCGGGCGCTCTCTGGGTCCGTCCTTGTGGCCGACACGGTGCTCTCCGGTGGTTGCAAGGGTCGTCTCCTTCTTCACTTGGCCATCATCCTGCAGCAGGGCGTCGTTGGGATGGCTGGTGCCGTGGCTTCGCAGATGGCGGCCATGGTGGTGATGTGCTCCCTACGTGGGGGGTCGTCGTGGCTGGGTGCCGAGCCCCTCTGTCTTGCCATCAGTGTAGTTCTGATGTGCCCCATGGTTCTGTAGATGGCAGCCATGGGTGCGGTCTCCTCTCCGATGTGAGGCGAGCCGTGGCAGAGGTGGTAGGAGCTTCTCCTTGCCGGTTGCTAGACCCGCGCGTCGGATTCTTGTCGAAGTATTTGGCGTGGCTGGCGTGGGTGGGCTTCGTGAGTGCTCTAGGCTAGCCCACCCTTCGGGTAATCGAACCCAGGTGGGGTTGGGGTTGCACTCGGTGGTGCTACGCCTTGCGACTACGGCGACGACCTCCACGTTGCGGTGAGGTATCTCCGATACCCTTCAACTTCAGCTGGCGACACACAGGCGTCGTGGCGTCGTCTATGCCGCGTGCGACCTTTCGACCATGCCCCCGACACAGGTGGTGTCGGCGCGCTGTGTGGTCTCGGATGCATGCTGCTTGATTACGTCGATGGTGCAGTGTCGCAGTGCTTGGGTCTCCGCTGCCATGTCCGGTGTACTTCCCATTGTGATTGCAGTGCTTGGGTCGTGATGAGTTCTTCATCAATCAACTGTCTCTGAGGATTCTCAGAGTAACCCTCTCTTGTGTGTTGTTGGCGTGCGTTTCTTTTCTTTTATTTCACTCTGGTGTACCCTGTAAACTCTGGTTCATTTGAACCTATCTTGTAAAGGCTGCAAAGCCTCAAGGCAACTTTTGATATATATTCAGGTGGGGATTACTCTCCCCCGGTGAAAAACTCAAAAAAAAAACTAGTACTAGTTACAGGTTGCAATCTACCAAGGTCACCGTGCTCCGAGTTACTTCCTGTGCCATCTTTGTCTTGTAGCAGAGAAAGCATATATACCGTGCTCCGAGTTACTTCCGGTAAATCTTACCGTATGTCCGTATATCTGCTTAAATAGAACTCTGGTTCTTAAACCTCGAAAAAAGCAGATCTACAGACTAAATGGGTTTAGTAACGTGAAAAGATGACGGAAAAGGTTGAAGATAATCTTAATAATGGAACCTTTTTTATCCATGGATCTGCGATGTAACTTTTTTTCAGGGCAAACTCGGCATAACCGACCGAGTCAATAGATTTTACGGAGGGTTGCGCTAGAAACTTAGAATTCTGTGAACTAATTCTCAATTGTCTCATCTTATCAATTCTCTGAAATTTCGTATGTTCCTAAATATCGACCCTAAATTTAAAGTACCGAAATTCTCACTAATTTTAGTCGAACATTGCAAGTTCTCAATTGCCTGAAGCTCTGAATCTGTTATTGGTCTTAAATAGTAGTAGATTGAGGCGAAGACCGATACTTGGCTCAATAATTCATTCATTTTTCTTTCTACAAAATAAAATACATTTTTCCATAGCATGTCCTTTTCCTATAATTGAAACGAAGAGCTCCTGTCGATTACTCGACAAATAACACGCTGATACTGTGTTTTCTCGAAATTCTCGTCATCACGTTCTGATCACTATCTCAGTATGGGACAGCCAAGTTGCACATGGCCTCAAGCTGAAATAGAAGACCTAGATGGCTTGACTCCATTCCTTTCAATATAGGCATGATGTGAAAAAATAGATGAGAATTAAAGTGATGCGGGCCTATGGATTGTGAGTTGTACACTTGGCAAGTTCACATCCACACTTATCCCTTTTCTCAATCTTAGGCCCTGTTTGGAATTTAGTGATATTCCTAGGTTTGGAACATTGACCATACTTGTTACAGTTGGATAGAGATACCTGACAAAAGACTCTAGTTGGAACCATAGTTTAAAAAACCGGACCGGCGATCGAACTGGCGATGGTCTCGGTTCGCGTTTCACCGGTTAAACCGCCGGTACGCCCGGTTCCCTTGCTGGTTTTTTTAAATAGAATTGTGAAGAAATATTAATAATCTGTTAGAAAAGTGAACATATAAAATCAGTAAGTGTAATACTATGACAAGAACTTCCGACACACCTGGTGGCTATCGCAGAGGAAGTGTCCGCGCGCCCTGCAGGAGGTCGCGTGGTCAATTCCTGCCTCACGCAAATTGTATTTCTCGCGCGGAAGGGATTAGTCGGTCCGACCGACGGTCTGTTAGGCGCAGGTTTTCGTCGAAACCGCCGGTTTGACCGTGGCTCCGGTTTTTCCCAGTTCGCCTGCGGGGCGGTTTAGTGCGCTTAACAGACCGGGAAGGGCTACGGTTCTGGTTGAACCAGCGGTCCTGTTCGGTTTTTAAAACTATGGTTGGAACATCTAAATATTTTTGGCTGCGGCTTAAATTTCAAATTTGAACAGACACCCCCCCCCCCCCCCCCCCCCCCCCCACCCCCCATGGGAAAACTAGCCGTGTGAGTATGACCAATTACTAATGGTCGCCAATGAAATTTGGTTAACTGGGTTTTACTGTATCCCCGGTTTGTATGTCATTTTCTTTGGATAGCATGCATGTTGTAATCTGAACTGCTGACGGGGGCGTATCTAGGGGGGAATGTAAAATAGTTTATGCTATATAGATTACACTTGTTTTCCAATAATTAAATGCATATTTAATACTATTTGTTGAAGTTGTGAAGATATTTAGACAAAAATACACTATTTGTAGTGTAATATTCAAAAAAATTGAACCCATATATTAAAGTTGTATTGTTCATATAGATTCTGGCACCCCAATATTTTGAAGCTAGATCCGCCACTGACTGCTGAACACATATTTCATATTCGTTTTCCGTGCAAACAGAAATGTGATATTCACTGTACTATCTCTTGTTCCAATTGATCTGGTGGATTTGGCAGTTACTTGTTCGGCATGAGTGAAGTTATCGCTAAGATAGACCCAGAAACTAACACTCCTGTGAATGTGAAGGATCCTCAAATCGGGTGGATGATAGGATTTTTGCTCCTCGTCAGTTTTGTTGGGCTGTTTGCTCTTGTGCCTCTGAGAAAGGTTAATAATCTTCAGCTTGTTTCTACATCCTCCACATTTGTAGTTACAGTATCATCCCGGCAATTAATATATAACCATGAAATCACTTGACGGTACAGATTATGATCGTCGACTATAAGCTGACCTATCCAAGTGGTACAGCGACTGCCTATCTCATCAATGGTTTCCACACGCCAGAGGGTGCAAAGCTTGCAAAGTAAATCATCTGAATGTTATAGTATTTGCTAATAGTTTTCTTGTTAGTTACAGTTACTAACAAAATTTCGCGAAAATGATGTTTCAGGAAGCAGGTAAAGACACTGGGCAAGTTCTTTTCGTTCAGCTTCCTTTGGGGCTTCTTTCAGTGGTTCTATACTGCTGGAGATAACTGTGGATTTAGTAGCTTCCCTACACTAGGCCTTGAAGCCTATAAGAACAGGTTAGATCAGACTACTTGTTTATCTTGGTCAGAATATCTGAAAGCAGAGTGAAGCATCCTAGATCTATTTGGTCACAACAATGTAATGTGCTGGTTCTCAGAAGTCAAAATTCAACCCCACATTTTAAAAATTTCAGGTTTTACTTCGATTTCTCTCCTACCTATGTTGGAGTTGGTATGATCTGCCCGCACATCGTGAACGTATCTGTTCTACTTGGAGGCATCCTCTCATGGGGATTAATGTGGCCCCTGATACACAACAAGAGAGGGAGTTGGTTTGGTGCCGAGCTCGCAGACACTAGTCTCCGTGGTCTCCAAGGCTACCGGGTAAATATCTAGACATTTCACCATCTTTTTTTACTGCCTGCCAGTAATACTAAGCAGGCATTGCCAACGATGGTATTATTTCTTAGGTGTTCATAGCCATCGCCTTGATCCTTGGGGACGGCCTGTACAACTTCGTCAGGGTTCTCTATCGCACAACTTCTGCCTTCATAGCGATGACGAAAAAGAATAGCACCATTCCTGTCTCAGACGAGGGCAGCGCCACGGCAACAGGCGAAGCCGTCTCCTACGACGATCAACGCCGCACCGAATTCTTCCTCAAGGACCAAATCCCCAAACGCATCGCGTTCGCGGGATATGCCGCCGTCGCCGCGGTGTCGAGCGCCACACTGCCCCAGATCTTCCCGGAGCTCAAGTGGTACTTCATTCTGGTCGTGTACGTTTTCGCGCCCGTGCTGGCCTTCTGCAACGCCTACGGGATGGGGCTCACCGACTGGTCCCTCGCGTCCACCTACGGCAAACTCGCCATCTTCATCTTCGGCGCGTGGGCTGGCGCCTCGCATGGCGGCGTGCTCGTCGGGCTCGCCGCCTGCGGCGTCATGATGAGCATCGTGTCCACGGCCGCCGACCTGATGCAGGACTTCAAGACGGGATACCTGACGCTGGCGTCGCCGAGGTCCATGTTCATCAGCCAGGTGATCGGCACCGCGATGGGCTGCGTCATCGCGCCATGTGTCTTCTGGCTCTTCTACAAGTCCTTCGACATCGGAAAGGACGGCAGCGAGTACCCGGCGCCGTTCGCCACCGTGTACCGGAACATGGCCATACTGGGCGTCGAGGGCTTCTCCAAGCTTCCGGACAACTGCCTCACGCTCTGCTACGTGTTCTTCGCCGCGGCCATCGTAATCAACCTGGTTAGGGACTCCGCGCCGAGCAAGATCGCCAAGTACATCCCGCTCCCCATGGCCATGGCGATACCCTTCTACATCGGGCCCTACTTCGCCATCGACATGTTCGTCGGCACCGTCATCGTCTTCGTCTGGAGCAAGCTCAACAAGGCCGAAGCGGACGCGTTCGGGCCTGCCGTCGCCTCGGGGCTGATCTGTGGCGACGGCATTTGGTCCTTGCCGCAGTCCATCCTTGCTCTTGCCAAGGTGAAGCCGCCGATTTGCATGAAGTTTCTGTCGAGATCGGTGAATGCCGGAGTGGACGCCTACCTAGGAAACTAGTAGCTAGCTGTGAATCTGTGATCAGCCCCCAGGGAGTTCTAATGGCAAAAGAACGGATCGAGTTATGGTTTGGCCCCTCTGCCTGGGCGGCATCTGCGCGCACTCCATCCACGGACCTGCTCACTTCGCGATTGGTTTCACCAATGTACCAGGACATTTATAGCTCAAGTATAGACAATTATTTGAACTGTATTGAGGTTGGAAAGGCTACAAATAGTGGTGGACCCGGCCGCATTTGACACGGCTTTACCATTGGCCTGTCCATTGTCAGAGTAGGACTTGGTTGTTGGGAGATGAAGACGGCATTAAAGAGCTGGTAACAATTTGTTCACGTTCAATGTGTAATGGGCCAACGGCAGGTGTGAAGGGTAGTGCACTTAGCCTGCTCATAATGGAGAACTTATTTGTGTTGTCATGCATGATACCATTTATTAGATTGTAGACTCATTTTGCTTTTAAGTGTGTGATATTTCGGTAACTAGCTACTTCCTCCGTTCACCTTTACTTTGCGTCCTAGCTTTTTCTAGATTTTCCCTTTTACCTTGCGTTGTGTAGTTGATTTCCGAGTATGCCCCCATATTAGTCTTCTCAAGCATTAAAGTTTCTCCACAAAACCATCGCAAAAGAGGTGAGGCCAGGAGCAGCCACTAGTGCATGCATGGAATTTACTGCGGCTGTGCATGCGTGGAATTAAGGGCAGCATGCGGACCTAGGACTCTACCGGGGGCAGATTAGTCCATCAAGACACTAAATTAACCCATCGAAGGCCCGCCTTGGTATGTGTTCTTTGCCCAGAACGCAAAGTAAAACTAAACGGAGGGAGTATGTTAGACTAGTCATAGTGCGGAGTAACTTCAAGTAGTAACATACACATATTATTAGACTATGTTACTATCCTCATAGTGCAAAGTAACATATAGGTGGTGTCATAGATTGTCTCATTTATTACTCTATAGACTCATTTGCTCTTGAAAAGTGTGATGTTACTAGTGTTACAAGTAACTAGCTAAGTTACTCTATTTGTATCTCTCCTCATTAATTACATGCCACGTAGGATTTTTTGCTTATGTGGCATCTATATTACTCCCTCCGTGTCAAAATATAAGTCGCACTAGTCACTTACCACACACATGTATGTAGACATGTTTTAGTGCAAGATTCATGTAAGTGACTAGTGAATCTTGCACTAAAACATGTCTACATACATGTGTGTGGTAAGTGACTAGTGCGACTTATATTTTGATACGGAGGGAGTACTAGTGAAGTTACTCCCACTATAGATAGTCTTACTTCAATCTCCTCTCTCCTCATTAATTACTTGCCACATCATTTTTTTGCCTATATGGCATTGAAGTTACTAGCAATGTTCTTCCCACTATGACTAGTCTTATGGTAACATTAGCTAGTTACCACAACCATCTCTCTCCTTATTAATTACCCGCCACATCAGATTTTTTGCCAATGTGACACTGATGTTACTCCTCATGTTACTCCCATTGTGACTAGTCTTAGAGATGAAAACGTCATTAAGAGTTTCTACATCTTCTTCAGGTTCTATAATCCCGGGAAACAAAATAAAGTGTGCCCACAAGGTAAAAATATAAATTGGCGCCCGCAAATGGACGTTCTGGACGTAGGCCAACTGCACCATTTTTCAAAAAAGTTTTAACAATATGTTCTACATGTCAAAAATATCCGATTGAAAGATTCACATGTTATCTTTGTAGTTTATCTGCGCGGCATAAATTTTCAAAATTTAAAATTTATGTGTATATGTGTGGTATGTGTTATATATGTGTGTTTTTAAATTTCAAAATTTTCAAGAACTTTTAAAGTTTCAAAAGCAGATTCAAAAGTTTCAAAAAATCCAAAAAACTTAAAAAAAATCCAAAAATTTCAAAAAAGTCAAAAAAGTCAAAACATTTCAAAACAAATCAAAAAAGGCAGATAATTCAACAATCTTCTTTGTTATACATTTCTGTGTATTTTTTTTGGACTTTTTAAATTTTTTTGAAATTACGATTTTTTTGAATTTTTTTGATTTTGTAGAATAAAATCTTCTTTTTGAAATAACTTTTTACTCTTTTAGAATTTCCCGAATCTGAGAAAAGTTCACCGGGTAAACCCAGATGAAATCGAGCTCTTTTTTCTCACGATTTTTTTGACATATTAAACGCATTTTTTCGACGTCGTATGAAAAAATTATGGCCGTTTTAATATTTTTTTCTGTTTGTCGCAAAAAAAGGTCAAAATTCATATTTTAAAATTTCTATACCTACTAGACACTCAAACCTAACTACTTGTCAAAGAATTTTATTTATTGAATTTTTTATCATTTTCTTTTTGCGCCACAGAAATGTGACTTTCTGTGGCGCATGTGAGATGGTGCGGCATAGAAATGTGTCTTTCTGTGACGCACCCACCCCATGCACCACAGAAATGTGTATTTCTGTGGCGCACGCCGTTTTTGTGCGCCACAGAATTGCGAAATTCCGTGGCGCATTCAAAACCGTGCGCCACAGAAATAATTTCTGTGGCGCATGCATAGTTGGTGCGCCAAAAAAGGCATTCCACCTATAAGCGTTGTCCTACCAGTGATCCATTCATCCTACAGTCACGATTGTGCATTAGGTTGTGCTGTAACTAATCTACCAAAGCTTGTTCCTGGGTAATTAATACGTGTATGTAGTTGGAATGCCAAAACTGTGTTTGCAATGCATACTTCAGAATTGTAGAAAGAGCATCTAAAAAAAAGAATTTGACCAAGGACATATAAATGTCATCGAAAACATAAATAATACAGGAACGTGCATATTAGGTGTAAAGCATACAGAAATTCACATCTGTAACACGAAAATATTAAAACATAGGACTACATAAATAACACATGGACTGGTGCTTGGAATGTAGAAAAGGATTTTTTTTAGACAAAAGGGTTTCCTCCAATTTCATTAATGAAACCAAAGGAGCTAAATAGTTTCATACATATAACGCAACAAAAATAAAAAAATAAACATTTCCGAATTTTTTATCATTTTTCTTTTTCGCCACAGAAATGTGACTTTCTGTGGCGCATGTGAGATGGTGCGGCATAAAAATGTGTCTTTCTGTGGCGCACCCACCCCATGCGTGTAATACACCGCAGTTATAGGACTCGAGAGGGTAGAAATAGGAACTGCATTTGTGCATTCATGCATCTTTTAGTGAAAACTGGAAAATTTTCGCGCTTTTATGCTAAAAGTATCGAGGGTCGATATCAGACGAGTGTCGAGGGTCTGGGAGTCAGACAGTGACAGTTAGTCGAGAGGTGTCGATAAACCCTACGACTTATTTTCAAAACCCTACCTTTTCAAAAGGGATATATAAATTTTGACATGAACTAATTATAAGTTCTTAAATTCAACACAATTCTATATCTTATCCAATCTTATACACACACAAAATATATTTCAACAACACAAGTTATATAATTCATAACAAAAAGGACTGAATCATTCCAAATGATATCAACACAAGATATATATATACACATAATTTCAAACATTCAAATGAATTTCAAAAACATGATCATCTCTTCTTAAATCATCACAATTAATTGCAACACCACATAGTTGAATCCATTTTATTTACAAGAATATATCAACACATTTCCAAACAACTCAAATAATACAATCTGACCATTATAACCAAAATTACAACTAGATTATTACAACAAGTGATGATATTACAAAAGAGTATAAATAAAAATCCTAAAACTATATCTTCACTTCTGAATTTTCAGAGGATCTTCAACCTGCAAAACAAACAACAAAAATAAGAAGAAATTGGGTTAGTATTAAAATGTTGCCAACACCATTTGGTGCTGGCATGTTAATATATGAAACCTGGTTCAGCCTAACCAAAACTATGGTTTGGTTAGACTAGTGTGGAGAATGCAAATAAAATCCTGAGGCAACAAAGGGACTGATCTGTTTGATCATGCTCATTGAAACCGAAGGCAACATTAGGGGCAAAGGCTTAAGCATAGCTCTTAACAGAAATCATCTTCAGGCAACAAACATCAAAGGCAACAAGTGCTAATTGAGCATTCTGATCTCATGATCATTTAAGCAAAGCAACTCATGAATTCACATCTCCACAATTAAAACCAGGAAGCTAATAAAAGCAAAGGCAACTTAATGGTATCACATTTGCCATTAATTGACAAATGGATCCTAATTCCCACTTATTAAGCTAATGACTAGCTTAATTACACACACACTTGAGTAAATCATCTCAAACCGACATTCACTAATCAAATACTTCACAGCCAAGCAAACCAGCAAAATATCTAGATCAAGATAGGATCAATGACTCGGCTGTAACTCAAGTTTTATCACCAAAGGGGGATGAACTGAACAGCAGCAGCTGAAGCTTATCTTCAGTGTTAAAAGAATAGTAAAAGTAGTCCAAATAGGCAGCTCGAGGCAAGGAAGGGCCACTGCAAGCAGGTGAATCATCACAAGCCAATTATCCTGGTGTCACAAGCACATGAAACATCAAAACAGTATATAATCAGCACCAGTTCGAAGCCCCAACTCATAAAAATTTCAGCAAACACAAATCACACATATTCACAAGCACAACACATCCAGCATCACCAATTCCATCTGTTCTTCACCAAGAACAACCACAAACCACAAGCCAATCATGGAGATTACCTAAACCATCCACCACAAGCCATTAAAACTTAGGAGAAGTCAAGCAACAAGGAGGAGAAGGTAGAACCACAAGGTGCAGTCCAGAAGAGACGGTTGAACCTTGGAGCAAGATCAGACTCTTCCGTAGCTTTATCTGCTCTACACCCAAGGTTGTTAAACATATGTACTAGAGAGTGATTTAGCAGGTTCTGTAAATGACAGAACCATGCTTGAGTGCTGAATTTAGCATCTGTTCTTAACAGAACCTTGCTCAGCAAGGTGTGGTGCTATAGAAGATGATTTGCAAGCAGAGTACTTCTGTCCTGTGCAAGAAATAGGGCAGAGAGATGAAAGGGAGTGAAGTTGAGTGTTTTAGCATTTGATTGAGCATCTACAAAAGCAAGGGAATCATTTTTAGTGTAGTATCTGTTCCTATTCTGTTTTTATCAAAGCACACAAGCCAGTGAACCAGCAGAGCTAGATTAACTGAGCTATGCACATCTGAACACTTGGAAGAAGCACAGGAAAACATAAAAACATTTCTAATCAAGCAAGAATGCTGTGTAACTCTACATGGAGGCATCACAGCAAACAAACATGATTAAATCATGCTCTAAATAAGCTAATCATCACTGCTAGTATTAATTCTAGCTCAGAATTATTTTTCCTATTGCACATATCACATCTATGAGCAAGTTAAGCTCACAATGATTCATTCAGAGACAGTGGTGTGATCTACACACTAAGATCTACACCATTCACCTCACGAGTGACACAGAGAGTTAATCAGTGCACATATACAAGCATAGCAGCAGCAGAGCATCATCTGCTCATCCAAATCCTAAGCCAGAGAGGTATATGGGCATGAGTATCAGCTAGTAGAGCTAGCAGTGGGTAGAGAGAGTGGAGGAACACGAAGTTTACCTGGCGGCCGTGGCCGTAGCTCCTCGGCGGCGAGGCAGTGCCTGCACAACCGATGGAGGGGGCACACGGCAGTAGAGGTTCAGGCGCACCGCACCACGGCGACACAGGGGACGAAGCTCTGCGCCCAACCATGGCGAGCACGCCGGGGAAGAAGGTCGCGAACGGCGGCAAGCCGGGCCAGCACCGAAACCCTAACGGGTTGTGCACGGCCGCGAGAGGAAGCGGAACTCAAATCGCTATGGTGAGGAGGCAGAGCGGCACGTGGGGAGTAGTTTGCCCCACGTCACGGCGGCGAAGATGGCCAGAGTTGGCCAGGGCGAGGCGGCGACGGCGCGGCGACATGAACGCCAAGGCGAGGTCGAGGTCGGACTCGGACACGAGCGAGAGAGAGAATGAGAGAGGTGGCTCGGTCGGTTGACCGACCCGAGCCAGACCCAAGTCCTTGACCTGGTTCAACCAAGTTGGACCAGGGACCTATTTGTAAACATTTTAAAATTATGAAATTTCCCAAATTTCAAAACTTGCTATAAATTCAAATAAAATCCTAAAAATAATTTAAAAATATCTAAAAATATCAGAAGAAAATAAGTAATCCAAATAAAATATCGACTTGATTTATTGAAAACTATTTCTTGTAGCAAAAATTCAAATGATCCTTAAGTGGAAATGACTTTGAAATATTTCAAATTATTTTCAAAAGAAAATAATATGGGAAAATTATGTATCAAGTTCAAAGTATAATTTGAACTACATTATGACTGTCATGTTACTCATCCTAACTAAAATTCAAATCAAAGAAATTAAAAAAAATGAAATCCTTAACAAAATTCTGGGGAATTTTGGGAAAGAATAAAAATCATCTCATTCTATGCATATTGGCATGTATTTGGTTTTTCAACATTGTCTCATACAGACAATGATATTGATTTTCAGAACGCGAGGGTCCCAATTCGTCGGAAGCTTTAGACTGCATTACCTGTTAGTCTCAAGGCAAGTTCCAACTTGCATGTTCTCGATTGATTAATTTTATCAAAATAATTACAAAGTACTATGGTTTATCATCGCATGAAAAAGAAAAACCTATTTTTGAATGATGTGAAATGCTATATATATAGTTGGCTGGCAGTGGAACCACATATTTATGTTGTGGTGGAGGTTCCATTGTACGGGAAAGTATATACCTAGGATTAATAACCCATGGCCCAGTGATCCTAGCGCCGTATCGAAGCATCAGCCAACAGATTCACTATGGATGGGCTAGTCAGAGGTTTCTTCCTTCGTTCGCATATCCTCGGTAGACTATTACCTGGTTGCGTCCGTTGCGGCGGCCAACAGCGTGGGAGCGCATACCTTCCCCACCCGACGGGGTGATTTGGAATAGGAGCTCGGGAGTGGTGACGAGTCTTTGGTTTATACCAGACTGGGTCATAAGGGGCGGATATGCGTTGTGCCGGGAAGCGACTCCACATGACTTGTTGCCCTGAGTTCTGGCTATAGCACACATGGTGTGCGAAGAGAGCAAAAGGAGCCAGGCTGCTGTTGGGTAAAGTGGTGCAGCTCTGCAGAGTTAAACAAAAAATTGTGACTGTCACATCCTTGTTCTAGGAGGGGACTATAGACCGCAGCGGGAAAGGCATCCCAAGTGATGACTATAAACCCGTGGAGACTGGGGGCATAGTTTTCTAAAATAAAATAGACCTTTTCCTAAAAATGTTTTACAAAACTTGCATATTCATCCATTACTTTTTGGTCAGGATGGTAGATAGTGCATCATACACCTTATCATCTATTATTTGAACTTGCTGGGTAACGCTAGTGTTGCTCACCCTTTTCCTTCGTTGATCTTTGCTTAGAATCTGAGGAGATCGCTGAAGACGACTTTGGAGCATATCATGCTGACGAGGTGTACTTTGAGGCACCTGATCTGTCTGGAGGAATAGAGGGCGTCGACTACATCTTTGCCTACGGAGCTGATGACGTTGAAGAAGAGGAAGAGGTGGAGACCTAGAATCTATATAGTATGAACCTGGCCGAGCAGGACTAGACTTGTATTACTTAGCGGCTGAGCCAAGATGGTCCTTAGTTTACTTTTATCTATCGCTTATAGGTTGACTCCTGTCAACATAGCAATAATAGACATTCCTCCCATGTCGGAGGAAGACGTCGATATTTTTATGCATTTCTGGCTTGTAATCTTTAGCAGTGTGTAATAAAGTGGACCCGCAATGTTTCTGTTGTACTACTCTGAGTGATGTAATATTTACGGATTAATCCTTCTGTGGGTGTTATGTCAATGACTTGTACACTACAATATGCAGTGGTGTGCTGGGTCACCGCAATGCGCCACAGAAATGTGTATTTCTGTGGCGCACGCCATTTTTGTGCGCCACAGAATTGCGAAATTCTGTGGCGCATTCAAAACCATGCGCCACAGAAATAATTTCTGTGGCGCATGCATAGTTGGTGCGCCACAAAAAGGCATTCCACCTATAAGCGTTTTCCTACCAGTGATCCATTCATCCTACAGTCACGATTGTGCATTAGGCTGTGCTGTAACTAATGTACCAAAGCTTGTTCCTGGGTAATTAATACGTGTATGTAGTTGGAATGCCAAAACTGTGTTTGCAATCAGGCCCGTCGATGCCCATGTTCGAGATGTTCGACCGAACAGGGCCCCCAAATTTCAGGGGCCCCAAATTACTCCTACCTAGTATGTACGTATCAAGTTTTGCAACAATTTTGGTATTTTCTAACAGCCCAATTTCAGCACGTAGCCAGGCAGCAGCCCATTTTGATGTTTCCTTTGCTTTTGCGGCCCAGCACATGCTAGAGCTACCAGGCCATTAGGCCACGATCAGACCAGTCTGAATCGCGATCGGCACCTGTCGCCGGGTTCTCAAAATAAAAACCTACCGCTAGAGAGAAAACCAGTCCAAACCAATCGATCTTGCCACGCGTTCCGCCGTCCGGGATATTGAGAGAGACCATGAGAGCGACGGCCGAACGCCTTTACATCCAGATCGCCCTGCATATCGCCAGATGAGCCAACGAAAATTCATCTCGCTTCCTCGTTCTCCCGTCTGGCCAGCCCCTCTGAAATCACAGATCAGTTAACACGCCTGAAGGTAGGATCACTGCAACCTGCATATCTTCAACCTTGTCTATTCGTGTTAAACTGCTTGAATTGTTTTATTAATTTGTTAATATAAAACAGGACGGATCATGAATAATATCAGAAAAACAAATTGTCAATCTGATGCGGAAAACAAGAGGAAAATAGAAAGATTGGAAGCAGCAGCTCAGTCGTAAAAGGGCGCTCTCGATAGATTGGTTGTGAATGAACCTCAAATTAATTCAGGAAATCAACCTCCAATTGGTAATACTGATGTTGCCAGTGGTGACAGTGTGATAGAGGTGGAAACTCACACTGAATTGCATACAGAATTTTGTTAACCATTCATGTTAACATTATATCAGCGGAAAGGAGCTTCCCCATACTCAAGTTGTTGAAATCTTATTTGCGGACTACTATGACACAAGAAACACTCAATGGATTGGCGAAAATAGCACTTGAAAATGATATCCTAAAGAAGATTAATTACGAAGATATTATGGAAGATTTCATTTCAAGAAATACCAGACGGATGATGCTTGTTGCTTTTAGTGGTACTTCTAGTAGAATTAAGATTTGATATGTTTCTATAAATGGATACGCTATTCAGTGAAAAAAAATTAGTTGTTATGTCATATAAAATTGTAATTCGAAGGCCCCATTTTTCGTTTCGCACAGGGGCCCCCAATTTCTGGAGACGGCCCTGTTTGCAATGCATACTTCAGAATTGTAGAAAGAGCATCTAAAAAAAGAATTTGACCAAGGACATATAAATGTCATCAAAAACATAAATAATACAGGAACGTGCATATTAGGTGTAAAGCATACAGAAATTCACATCTGTAACACGAAAATATTAAAACATAGGACTACATAAATAACACATGGACGGGTGCTTGGAATGTAGAAAAGGATTTTTTTTTAGACAAAAGGGTTTCCTCCAATTTCATTAATGAAACCAAAGGAGCTACATAGTTTCATACATATAACGCAATAAAAATAAAAAAATAAACATTTCCAAACAGGAGTACATAAAGGCATGTAGAGAACAAGACCCTTATCCTCTCCTCTCCCGCCACTGTAGCAGAGAGGCGAAAGGCGATTTTTGGGCGATCTAGTCCGATCCGCCACGTGCTCGTCGCTGAGCCGCGGGATTCCTCTCCTCCGTCGGCCGCCTCGGCGGCGGGAGGGTGGGGGATCCCCGGCTCCGGCTTGTATATATGGTAGGATAGGGTGGAGACCCCGCCGGCGTTGCTTTGGAGGAGGTGCTGCTGGCGGCGGGTGTTTTGGTGTCGGGGCGATCTTCTCCGGCGGAGGAGCTCCTGGGAGCTCGTCGTCGTCGCGCTCGACTTGCGGAGGCTCGAGGCCTGGCGTGGTGCTCGAGTCTGTCGGCCTCCCATCGGATCCGTGCTGGCGGCGGATCTGGCGGCTAGAACTCAGGGCCGGGCTTGCCCGGCGGATCCTGTCGGCTTCGGCGCCGAAGACGGCTGCGGCAAGGTGGAGAAGATGGAGCGGGAGGGCACTCGCTGTGCTCGTTCATCGGCACAAGCTCCACCGCTGCGCGGCGGACGGGCCTTGCGGCGGTCTTCAACAAGAAAGGTGCTCTCGGGGCGCAGTGAGAAGGAGGATGGCGGCCTTCGTCGTCGACGCCAGAGGTGATGCTGTGGTTTGCTTGAGCTCTGAATCCCCTGCGTATGCAGTGCTGTTGTTCGTTTCTGTACTATGTACTTTGTACGTGGTATTATGTTGAATATACGTGGGCTTTTAAAAAAAGGCATGTAGAGTACAATAACCGCCTCCTTGTTCGCTTCACGCGACTCCGGAGGCGCCGCCGCCCCCACCTTTAAAGGCACTTTCCTACCACCCTATTCCCTGGAAAAATGGTGCAATAGTACACAAATTTTGCTTACCATCAGGCACAGTTTCTCTTCCTATAAGGTTTTACCTCACGGTTATTTCCTGTCGGGTCTTAGCGCACAGGTTTTGTCCTTTTTCTCATGCCGCATCTGTAAACTCAAACTAACTGATTGTTGTTTCAGAACTACTCTGTTGGCCTGTTGCTACATGCCCTGGACTCACCAAAAGAAGTGGCAACTAAGATAGTAAGATCTTCGTCATATGGTGCAGGCGTACGGGCTTGGATGAAAAAGCTAACCTGAATACCTGATGGATTGGTTCTATATTGAGTTATACTCCCTCCGTTCCAAAATAGATGAATTCTATTTGTCAAAAAGTGGATGTATCTATACACGTAATATGTCTAGATACATTCACTTTTATACAAATAGAAGTCATCTATTTTGGAACGGAAGGAGTATGTGTTAAGTTGCTACCCTTTTGCACGACATATGTGCTTTGTGTTGTGTATGTATCTAACTGGTTGTGAAAAAAACATACCATATACATCACTAAAATACGAATAGACAGGCGCATGAATGTCCAACGAAATGAACGGTGGATCCATGGTAAGCATTTCTCGCCATCTCAACTCTAAGACTTTAGGCGGTCAATTTAGAAAAAATAATAAAAGCAACAGTGCGTGTTCAAAAGAGCATTTAGTCCATTATGTCTCCCCTAAACTCTTTGACGTCCAGCGACTTATGATAAAAACCTGACAACTAGGTATGGGAATTTGAGAATAAGAGACCTATGATCCTCTAAATTTTTTTTTTTTTTGAGGAAAGGATCCGACTCATATTAAGGTAGCACAAACACTTTACAAAAAGGTCCAAAAGAAACCAAAAATTACAAAAGGACCCCGAAAAGTGCAGAAACCACCCCAAGCTACCAGAAAGAAGCACAATCGGATCCACCGCCGCCGCACCCCAAGCTCCTAAAAGACGCCGGAGCCGCCGTACCACCAGCCGCCGGGAAGAAGGCACCACCACCAGATGTAGAAGACCGCAGGATCCATCCGCCGCGCAGCGACGAAAACTGAACTCGATGAACGAGCACGGTCAGAGCACCATCTTCCCGACTCCACCCAGCACCCAGCCGCCTCCGCGTCGCCCAGGACCACCACCAGCATCACCCACCTCCAAACAGCCGCTCCCCTCGCCACCACGGCCGGCCGGAGCGGAACCATCGGAGAAGAAAGCCACCTGCAACACCACCACCAAAAACGGGTCACCCCCAACCACCTCCTTCTCCCCTCACCTCCACGGTCGGCCGGAGAAGCGAAACTGGAAGAGAAGACCCGACGCAGAACCTTCACAACCTCCCCAGCACCACGGCCGGAACGGGGAACGGAGGGGAAGGACCAGAACCCACACGCCGACGCCGTCGCCGCCGTCTCGATGTCGCCGAGGAACACACACTAGAGAACCTAACACCTACCTATCTACACGCACGAGCAAGCACCAGAGCTCCCCCCCCCCCCCCCCACCGCACGGTGCCGAACCGGCGACCGGAGGCAGAGGGGAGCGGCGGGCTCGCCGGTGAGAAGCTGGAAGCTACGGGTAGCCCTCTCTCCGCCTCTGTCTACTGTAGCTGAGCGGATTAGTGTCGCTGTTTTAAACTTATGATCCCCTAATTGGTTGGGTGAAAGTGGAGTTCATGGGTTAAATTTCCACAAATCTCTTATCAGGTGGAGGCTGGTAACTGGGACGGGTCTATGTTACAATTGAAATCTGTAAAGCACAGCAGAACTGAATTCTTTATCATTTATTCGGAGAAAATGTCACATGAAAATGTCACTATTACTTATCCGGGGATCCAAATCCTTATTAAGACAAAATCAGAGTTTAAGACAGCCTAGTTCTCTCTGGACGGGTCGAGGATATTCCCTGCAAAGACGATTGCGCCGGTCGCCTCCTCCACTATGAAGTAGGCAAATGGATGGTCAGCTACAAAATCCACTCGAGGAGGTGGTGACCGCGGTCTCATTGAACTTCCAACCCTCATATTCATCATGGTGACGGCCGCAGCTTCGGTGCCTTCTTCGTTTACCTCGATGACCGCCTTGTGGATGACCTCACTCACGACCAATGGCAAGCCAGACTCATCACGCTCTACCATGTCAGACAGATCGGCTTGAGCACCGAACGGCAATTGAAGCCCCAGCTTCTTGAGAATTGTGACGACGCTGCTTTCGAAGGACAATTTGAACTTGGGGACCCGGAACTCATCGACATCGATCTTCTTCTTGGGCATGTGCTCGTGCAGGAAGCCAGGCTGGGATGCTATCATGTCAACCAGGTTCTGCAAGCCGTCGCGGGCATCTGGGAGGAAGATGCACATGCAGAACTGTGTACGCCTCTTACGCTCAGAAGACACCTTCGTGCGCTTGTTACGATCAGAGGACAACTTCGCATAGCCTGTCAGCATGTCACCATAATAGAATGCATTGGTACCATAGTGTGCCCGGGAGGAGGAAGATTGGAAAACTATGGATGGTCCGGGCAAAAATAAAAGATAACTATGGTAATAGGAAACCCAACAGTATAAATCTCGAAAGCAATAATGTAGAAGAGGACTGACTAGCAAGATTGAGATGATCAACACGTACCATGCCCGGATGGATTATCTTGCGCTTGTGCCATCTGGTAGCGGAGTTTGAGCACCTTGAACCCGTCGTGCACGGCGATGAACTGGGACGACCGGCTCTTCATGAAGGGCACATCGATGGTGCCGCCATCGAGACGGTAGAAAAGCTTGTTCATGGTGCGCTTCTTATCAAAGGGCCTGACCCACTTACCCTTGAAGTATATGGCGTTGCCGAGCACGACGCGGGTGAGCGGCGTGATTGATCGCGGACCAAACATGGAACCGATCAGATTTCTTGTGGCCTGTGCGACCCACGCGTTGATCTGATCCCGCGCCGCTTCCGGATTGTTGATGAAATCCACTGTGCTGGCCTCGGCCTTGTACGTGCCGACGACGGCCTCCCGGAAGGCCGGTATTAGTGGGCACGTGACCTCGCTCCAGATGCCGCAAGCGAACGCGACGCGCGGACCGCCGGAGTTGGACTGGTCCTTGAGCGTGTCTACGGCCACGCGGGCGACGATCTCCTCGAGCTCGCCGCGTGACTGCGCGCCGACGACCCGGAGGATCTCTTCCAGGGTGTCACCCCGGGAGCCGGCGGCCAGGAGTGCGAGCGCGCCGTAGATGGACAGCGACGAGAACACCAGGTTGCTGTCCGGGTTCTCCTCGGCCAGGGACCTCGCAAGACCGGAAGAGATCACCGCCAGGCCGCCAGAGTCGGCCCGCGCCGTCGGTATCCCCGTCACTTCCATCGCAGGCTCTCGAGACACAGAAAATCTCGTCGCGATTGGTTTTTGTAGTGGTCGCGATCGCTTCTTTTCCTTGTCCTTGATACACGCTAACAAGAATCTGCTTTATTTGATTGCTAGACCTAGGTCGGGGGCAAACAATGGGAAAGGAAACAATTTTACTTGGTAGGTCTCGTCCCCTTCCGATCACACACAAAAAAGGGTCTCGTTCCCTTCCCTGATTCCTTGCATTGGGCCTTGCCTATTTTGCATTAGAAAGGCCCGGACATTTGAGTGGAGATTTTTTACTCCGGGTACCAGTACTCCCTTCATTTTAAAAATAATGCTTACAAGTTTTTTTAAATCAATCCTGCATATTATTAATCATTTATCCCACAAACGTTCATAACTTTAGTATGAAATGTTTAAATTCTGAGCTACACAAAAATAATAATAAAAAGTGTAGATCTGAGTACACACTTACAAATCTCTTATATATAATGTATAACATTTTGTCATTTTTTGTGTAGCTCATAATATAAAGAATATTGAGAATTTACATGCTAGTAGGATTCATCTTTAACTACATCTGGCGTTTTTTCAGATTTTAAAACTAAGAAAAAAAATACCTTTTGAATTTTTAAAAATATAGTGAGCACTTAAACTTGGGAGCCAAAGTGAATTTCCGCGGGCATTATCTATTTTCCATTAAAATATCTTTTTCATGATATAAAATAGTTAAATGCGCATGTTTTTGTATAAAAAAATCACTAACTTCGGGCTTTTTGGTGGGGCTTCGAGCGATAAATCAAGGCCTGAGCCCGGCCCAACGTTAGGCTTCGGGCCAAGTACGTTGGACTGGCATGCCCATGCCCACTTATAGGTCCATCTTATGCAATGCAACCTAAAAATAGGAAATATCTAATAATAAGGGTTATAAATTGATATGTATGCAAATTATTTACCTAGAAACATTATCTCTCTTTTCATTAAAGAAAAGTACGTTGTCCCAAGAGAATTTCGAATTCAAGAGACTTAAGACACACGGCGGGGTAGATGATCATAGGTCCACAACGACACAATCTAGAAGAGTGAAAATGACCTAGGACGTCTCACCCGTCGGCACTAACCAAAGTCCGTGCAGAGATTTCGCCCGAAGTGCCACATGAGCAACAAACTGAGTAGCAAGACACCCCCGCTAACAACCAACCCCGCGAGACGCCGCACTACAAGGAGGCACGTCCAAAGAGCCACCATTTGTACGACAAGAGGAGGTGGAGTGCACTCTCCGCCAACCCTCATCTGAAACCCCACTCCGCACCACACACTTGCCTTGGAGCTACTAACATATCCCACAGCCACCGAAGCACATCCATTATCACGGCGCCGCTGCCCTGAGATTCTTAAAACTACGACACTCTTCCATTGCCACAAATCCATCATCAAAGGGACGATCCTCAACACCCGCAAGCACACCTTGGCACCACCACCGAAGGATCCAAAGCGAGGCGCCAGATCCACAGCGGTCGTCCGGCTGGCGGGCTTTGCCTATTGGCATCTCCTGTAGGTGGTTAGTGATGCTAAGGAGGTATATAGATGGTCGGTGGCGTCGGCGGCTTGGTTTTCTCCATGTCTCTCCTCCCTCCCATAGCGATGCAGGCGAGAGTTTAGCTGAGCAAACTTTGCCTTGCATTTAACAATGTCAAATTTCAAAACTGGTTGTCGGACTAGATTATTGTGTTTCTCTCTATCTATATTTGAAAATATTCTTGCATGTTTTATGCAACTGGTACTTACACTAGTACAGAACGACACATCGGAAACGGGCCAAAAACCCCTTCGGAAATGGAGAAAGGGTCCGTGTCCCCGCCTATGTGACTGATGTGAAGGACCTCATCGGTAACGGAGGCGCAAAACCGTCACTGATGAGCCATGAGTTTGGCTACGGTTGCCGACTAATCTCCGTTGCCGATGTATCGGTGCATCAGTAACGGAGATTCTATTTTACTCGTTTGCATTGAGATTTCTTCAGAAGTTACAGCAGCAATGCAGTTGCCAATTGACATTCAAAATCTCACAGCAGAAGCACAAAGTTGCTAGCAAATCCATTCATAACGTATATATGAATTGTCACCTTTACATAGCATCAAAAGATGAGTTACACATGTCTCGCTAATCCTATCATTCTCATGCCTCCCTAAACTTAACTTTTATGGCACTCCACTCTTCTCCAGCTCCACCTTCTTCCTCAGTTCCGAAGCGCCGAAAACGGTATTCGACCTAGCAAAACACTCGAGTAGCGGTTTCATGCTTCTCCAAATCATATCTGCAGCCAAATTGCTACACACATCCACAAAATAGATGGAGAAACTGAAAACCAGAAACCACACCGAGCTCGCAAGCCTCCTTAGCAAATTAATTTTACCAAATTCTTCGTACTGAGGCTTGATCCATCTTGGACGGTGTCGCCGAAATATAATAACGTTACCGCTGTGACATTTCGGCCACACTGTCCAATACACTCTTAATTAAAAAAGTGTTTTGAACAGTGCAGCGAAACGTCACAACAGCGACGGTTCACAGATATGATCCAACTTTGTATTTAGCACTTTTAAATCTTTTTTGGATCTGCATGGTGTTTCTGCATATAAAATACATGGATGTCTAGTTAGAAAAGAGCAAAATATGATGCTACATGACATAAATACAATTTAAGATGAAAACAGTTTACACCTTAAGCGCCTATATCCATGTGCTTGCGGTCCGATCGAAACAATTTGGAGGCGGAACTTGAAGGTGATGTTTCCTTCAATTGCCTCACCATTTTTATGCATTGTCGCCGAAATATACTATTACTTCAGACACTGGCTACACAAAACCATAACGAGGATTAACACATTGACAAAGGGTTGAAATTAATCTATTCATCATCGGTAGTACTAGTAGTGAGGGATCTATTCATCATCGGTAGTACTAAAAAGCGTTGAAATTAATTTACCCTAGTAGACTTAAAATAGTTCAAGATTTAGTGTTGAGTGGTGTATTCATCATCGGCAGTACTAAAAAGAGACACAACACAATACTGGACTTCAAATACTAGACAAGTTTTCTATGCTACTTTAAATAAAATGTAAGATCTAGTGTTGAGGGGTGTATTCATCATCGGCAGTACTATAATATTAGATAGAACACAATACTAGACTTTAAATACTAGGCAAGTTTTCTGTGCTAATTTAAACAAAATGTAAAATCTAGTCGGCGACATACTCGGGGAAGATGCGCGGCAATAGACCAGCAGATCCGCGCCGGCGACATACTCGGGGAAGATGCACGGCGGCTCGTCGGCTGGGGACGATGCGCGGCGGCTAGACGACGCGCCGCTAGGGGAAGATGCGCCGACGCGCCGCTGGGGGAAGATGCGCGGCGGTGATGCCGGCCCGACGCGCCGCTCAGATCTGCGAGATAAGTGTTAGGTCTGGTGCTGCTTGAAGCCGCCGCCACACTGTGACTATGGAGTGAGAGTGGGAGTGAGAGTGAGAGCCAGAGCGTTAGGGTTGCCGCAGTGGCACATTTATAGCACAAAGTATAACATCGCAAACGGAGGCGATAAACAACCGTTTCTTTTTTATTTCTTCACTGACACACTGGACCTACTTACGAATGATCGATACAGTAGAATTGAACTAACTATCTACTCTACTTGTTCTTCTTACGCCCTGCGTCCGCGCCATTGTCATTCACGACGCGGCGTCGCTTCTTGCCTGTTGTGTTCTCCTTCTCCGGCGCGTCCTCCTCCGGTTCCTCCTCCGACGCCTCCTCCTCCTCCTCCTCCTCCTCGTCGTCAGTGTCGTAATCTTCCTGGCTAGAATACGGCTCCAACGGGTCCTCTGGCTCCTCTTCCTTCGGCGACTCATCCTCTTCAGAGTCGTCATCTCCTTCACGTGAAGATGGCGGGTCCGAGTCGTCGGAGTCATCTTCTACAGAGCGTGAAGATGGCGGGTCCGAGTCGTCAGGGTCCAAGTCCGGCAGCTCATCTTGATCCCACCATGGGACTTCACCGCGGTCTTCATCGCTCGCGTCGTCGCTCGGTGCTAGTGTGGTAGAGAATATGGGAGAGAACGAATGAGAGAATGCGAGAACTACCTGACTTCGCGTGGTTCAGTCACATTTTATTAGCGTTGATCAGGCGGTTCCAATCCCTCATGAATTAAGCCACATTGAACATGCGTGCTTCCAATTTACAACTGCAATTTCCCAAGCACATCGCAAATGGATATCCATAAACAACCGTTGCCATAGAGATACGTATTGGAAACGGAGGTGAATTTATAACCGTTGTCAATAATATTGGTAGCGGAGATCAATAAATCTCTGTAACCAATGTTGACAGACCAGCCACGGCCCAGTTATGCCAGGTCTCGTCCGCAACGCTAAAATCGTGATTCTCTGTCGCCTAACTCGTGCCGTTTCCTTAGAGGGGTATCCGATGTGTCGTTCTGTACTAGTGTTAGTACTTGCTTTTTTCAGAACAACTCTGTTATGTTAGTGGCGGTGCCTATTTTTTATTATGTACTCCCTCTGTTTCTACATATAAGATGTTTTAACCCATTGTTGATTCACATGTATCTGGACATGTTTTACTGTGCATGTTCATCCAGTTTAGTCTGTGTCTAGACCCCATTTACAATAGCTAAAAGATCTTATATTTAGGTAATGAGGGAGTATAAAAGGTGTATTCATGGTTAAAATTTCATCAATAAATTCAGAGGTGTATACTATTTGGCATGAAAATAGGAAATAGCTTGTACAATGTCAGGGTTAAGCCTGAAATGAGATTATGGTTTACAAACAACAAAAGTGGTTTGCAACGTCACACAATACCAATAAAAGTAAGAGGAGCTATTTGGTTTTAAGCAAGGAGACTATACATCTCTCCCTGAAAACATGGTTTGCAACTCGACAATATTGGTATAGTTATGAGGAGCCAATTTTCTCGGGCAAGGAGGCTGCTCATATCCCCCTAAGAGATCGAAAAGGTCAACTAGAAGGGGACGGGGCGGGGGGGGGGGGGGTGAATAGGCAAGTACAAATTTTAACCTTTTTCTTAAAAATGTAGGGGATAACAAGAATATAGGTTATTTATTTATGCAACTAGGTGAGAGAAATCAATATGAAAAGATACAACTATCTTACAAGATTATGAAACAAAAATCTAGTGAACAAATAATTAAGGCTGAGGGGAGAAATAACCACCAATGGAGACACCAATGTATCTTAAAATTCACACCTTTGGCGGTGTTTATATTTTTTGGAGCAGCGCGGGATGTTCTTCTTGAATGCCCATCAAATCTCACCTTATTCTCCTTGAGCTATCCCACAAAGGGAAATGTCGATCCACTAGTGCAACCTTTGAAGGTTGTCACTGAACCTTTGCAGACTGTTTGAAGCTTCTCCACAACATAATCGGAGCCTTCCAAACTTTCCCAAAGCCCTCTCCATCAATGATTTACTACCAAATTCGTTCTGTCTAGGCTGACCAAACACTCAAGAGTAACAAGATCCTCAACAGAAAAAGGGCATCAAATTAAATTTTCTCTAGTGGAAGTGTAGATTTTGGCCTCATCTATCCATACCCAAAAGATCAGTGGGATCTAAGAACTAGGAAGCGGGGTCTCCAAGTTTTGAGCTCAATAAAGGAGAGAGAATTGAGTCCTCACCTCACTCATGGGGAAGAAGGTGGCTTTATATTGCATCTCCCAAAATACAACCGTTATAGGCAATTTTCGGTGACGTCGGAGGTTCAAGAGTACCGGGGAGCATTTGGGGAATGGAGTCTTCGTACGACCTATGGCCGCAAAAACTTGCACAACGCTATCCAAACTGTTATTTGTGGGGGGGGGGGGCAGGTGATGACATGGAACACACGTTCGTTGGGAGACCGCAAGAGGAAGGTATGATGCAGCAAGCAGCACGTTTCCCTTGATTACAAAACCAAGGTTGTCAGATCCAGTAGGAATTGGAAGAGCTTCAGAAAGGTGTCAACAACAGCGCCGTTGAGATGCTATTGACGTGGACCTGCACACACACAATCAAAGTATTTTGTCCCAACGGAACAGGAAGGTTGTCAATCTCCCCGGCTTGCTGAATACAAATGATTAAACGTATGGTGTGGAATATGATGATAAACACAAAAGTAGCAGCAGGAAGTAACGTAGAGCATGGTGAAAACGGTGTTTGTATCAGTGTGGAATAAAGGATCGGGGTCCACAGTTCACTAGTGGTGTCTCTCCATAAGACAAATAAACATACATGCTGGGTGAACAAATTACAGCTGGGCAATTGACAAATTGTAAACGCATGACAATGCAATATATGACAAGCACATGTTCATTGTTATATCTATTGGGCATTACAACAATATACATAGACCGCTTACTAGCTGCATCTATGACTCATAATCCACTCACAAGATAGCTTCCGGGTCTCCCATGAGTATTAAGTTGCAAGCAACAGATTATAGCATTAAGCAAAGTGTGTAATGTAAACAAACGCATTAGACTTAACAGCATTACCCTTAAGCTAAGCATCGGTTATTTTATCCCTAGTGGCAACAGCACATCTACAGCCTTAGTTGTTTTTGTCTATTAAGCCCAGGCTTCTAGAGACATGAACCCACTATCTAGCATAAATACCCTCTCTTGAAGTCACTAGCATCTACTTGGCCAAAGCATCTACTAACAACAGAGAGCATGCAGGAACATAGATAAAACATAGTATAGATAGATGAACAATCTTGATCATAACTTCACAATTCATCGGATCCCAGCAAACACAACATGTAGCATTACATAAAGATGATCTTGATCATGTAAGGCAGCTCACAAGATCTAAACATGATAGCACAAGGTGGAGAGACTACCAACTAGCTACTGCTATGGACCCATAGTCCCGTGGAGAACTACTCACGCATCACTCCGGAGGCAGGCATGGTGATGTAGAGCCCTCCGGTGATGATTTCCCCTCCGGCAAGGTGCCGGGAAAAACTATAGAAACCCTCATGAACTAGGGTTGAAGAAGACGGTGGCCTCAAAACTTTTCATGGATTTTCGCTCGGGTATCTAGGGTTTCCCGAATAGATGCAATTTATAGGCGAAAGGGCAAGGTTAGTGGAGACCCGAGGAGGGGCGGCGGCCTAGGGGCGTGGCCCCACCCTTGGGCACACCGTGGGCCCGCCTGCCTCCCTGGTGTGGCCCCGGCTTCGTCCTTCTGGCCGCTGCTCCGTCTCAGTCCAGAAATAAATCAGGTAAATTGGCGTCCGATTCCGAGAATGTTTCCAGAATAGATTTTCTGAAACAAAAAGACAGCAGAAAACAGGAACTGACACTGTGGCATCTTGTTAATAGGTTAGTCCCAGAAAATGCATAAAAATGACATAAAGTGTAAGATAAACATGTGGTAATCAATATATAATAGGCATGGAACATCAAAAATTATAGATACGTTTTGGACGTATCAAGCATCCCCAAGCTTAGTTCCTACTCGTACTTGAGTAGGTAAACGATAGCACAAAGATAATTTTTGAGGTGACATGCTACCAACATAATCTTGATCATATAGTAATGTAAAGCATGTGAGCCGAGATCAAATCATTCAAAGCAAAAGTCTATGTTTGATATTAAACACATAGATGAATAAAGCAAGACAATTAAACAAGTAAAACCTTTCATGGAAGATGCTATAAAGACATGAAATCGTACAAAGTTCATTATAAATGTTTTAAGCATTTAGTATAGAAGTTATCCTTCTACTCAAGCATCCAGCAATCTTCCGCAAACATAGAAATGATCCAGTTAAGCAAAAGTATCATAAACATAATGAATTCACTGGTTAGAAGTTTTACTCAACCGGTGAGCTTAAGCATTTGGTATTGACACCAGGATGTTATGGCAAAGAGAATAATAATGGGGGTTTGGAAGGCCAATGGAAGAAAGACTCACAAAGCTATAAGTGATCATTAGACAAGAGGAAGTCTTATAATCGAAGCTATGCAAGGAGTAGTGATTGTCATGCAACGGATGCACATAGAGCTATATGTGTATTAAACCTCTCCAATGGAACTAGTGGGGGTGCATCCAACTCGGTTGCTCATGAAGACCTAGAGCTCTTTTGAGGAGGCTCATCATTGGAATATACAACCCAAGTTCTATAACATAAATTCCTCACATAGTTATAACAATGAAACATGAGAACTCTCTCATATGAAGCATAGGTGCTACTAGCACAAAATGATGACTATAAAACAGGTGCTAAACATGAGCACAAGTGTAGATAAAGGATAGTAATGTTGCCCCCTCTCTCTTTATTTTTTCTCTTTTTTTTCCTTTTTTTCTTTTTCTGTTTCTCTTTTCAACGGCCTCCGTGGCTTTTCACTTTTCTCTCCTTCACTGTAGGGGCAACATTCTAATATGACAACACACTTTTGGTACAAATAACTCATAATGAACAAAACATGATGTATGAAACTGCATGCCTCTGCCAGTGTAGCAGGATGTGCAATGATCTAGCGTAACATGGGTAAAATCACACATCAGCTGTATAGAATCATGCAAAGCAATATAACAATGATGAATGACAACAAGTCATGTGATGTAAGGCAATATATCTCGGAACAACTATGAAAATGTTGTGATAGGTAGTTATGGTGGCTGTTTTGAGTAAGCTGTTTGGCTTATATGTTTGAGAACAAGATGAAGTCCTCCCACGGGGTTGGATGTACTGGCGAAGTATGCACAAGTCTCAATGTGAGTAGAAGGCAATGCACAACACTGAAGAGGCTATCAAAATATGGATGGTGGAAGTGCCAAAAATCGTAGCTCAACATTAGTAAAAAAGAACTCACAAGTTTATTGCAAACAACTAGCAGGTTCAATATTAAAAGCATGATTAAATTTACCCCAAGGAGGGCTGTTCACGGTGGCACAAGTACCCCGCTAGATCCCTCGACCTTAGCACGCAACTATGTTGTTTCCAAAAACCTTCAGACATGAGAAGCTATCAAGTCCAACTACAACTTCAGCAATTTTAAGGGTTTGTAGTACGGTACAAGCTTTAATAACATAACCACTAATCAGATTTTAGCTTTAATTAACCAGCAAGCATTTAACATCTAATTTCTTAATATCTCAAAACATTTGCAAGAATCAAGTTATCAAAGTTCAATGATCTACAAGACTATGCAAGTTTTTTCCATTATATAACTACCACACACTTTAGCATTTTCTGTTCCAACCAGACGCCAATCATACAACTCTCCAAACAAATATAAGTGAAGCAAGAGATTACTTTCTATAAAAGAACTAATAGCTCTGAACAAGAGATACATGAAAAACAAGAGCTAATATCATAGCAGTGCTAAACAAGAATACTCAACAAGTATAAGTGAAGAATAGGAGTATTCTTATGAAAAAGTGGAGCGTGTCTCTCTCCCAAATAAGAGTGCCAGGATCCAACTAAGTTATGATCAGAAAACAAAACAAAACAGAAAATAAAACACACAGACGCTCCAAGAACAGCACACAATATGTGAAGCAATAAAAATATAGTCTTACTAGAGGTGACCTGATAATTTGTTGATGAAGAAGGGGATGCCTTGGGCATCCCTAAGCTTGAGTCTTCTTGATATATGCTGGGGAGATCCAAGGGAGCCTCCCCAAGCTTAAATTTTTCTTTCTTCTTGATCTTCTTATATCATCCTCCTCTCCTAATGATTGAAAACTTCCTTCACACAAAGATAACTCGCAAACTTCATTAGAGGGGTTAGTGCATCAAAACATAAACTCACTTGGTTCTGTAAAAACACATTGCATACTTTAGTTCAAACATTAGCTACTGTTACAAAGCAAGATCGTGCTCTCCCCCGAAGAACGTGAATCTATACTTGCAAAAGAGACAATGCAAAACAAAAACAGAATCTGTTAAAATCAGAACAGTCCGTAAAGACGAATTTTTTCGAGGCACTTCCGATGCTCAAATCAGAAAATGGTTAACTAACGAAACGGAGATAGGTAATAAGTTCAGGCTTCTGCTAAAAAATTTATAGATTAAAATAGTAATCCATGATTTTCACGAATTTTTACCGTGAGGTACAGAAATCTGTTTCTGGACAGCAAATAAAACTTTACCACCCTCTTACATTAGAGGCTTTTCTTGGCACAACAAAAACAAAGAATAAAAGATACAAAGGAGTTGTTACAGAAGTAAACAAACTTCTTGACAAATAAAAACTGAAAACAAAAGATAATGGGTTGTCTCCCAAAAGAGCTTTCTTTAATGCCTTTTAGCTAGGCTAGAAGATTTTAATGATGCTCTCATAAGAATAAGAGTTGAAAAACAAAAGAGAGCATCAAGAGGGAAATATCAAACACATTTAAGTCTAACCCACTTCCTATGCAAAGGAATCTTGTAATAAAATAAATTATTGAAGCATAAAGCAACTAGCATAGGAAGATGAAACAAATGCGACTTCAAAGCTTTCAACATAAAGAGAGGTGTTTTAGTGACTTGAAAACTTTTACAACGAAATTTTCCTCTCTCAAAGTAACTTTCAGTAGCATCATGAACAAACTCAACAATATAACTATCACATAATGCATGCTTTTCATGATCTACAAACACATAATTTTTATTAAGCTCAAAAACAGTGGGGTCATTAAACCCACTTTGGAAAATAGCAGTATAATTAATATCATAAGGCAATATAGGACCATCATCAAGAGCATTATCATATATAACAATAGGGAGCACCATTTTATTTCCTGTTATTTCCTCTTTTTCTTGAGTCAAGTAGCTTGTTACTTCAAATTTATCAAAAGGAGATATTTCAATAGAATCATGACATACAACAATATAGCATTCTTCCTCCTTAGGTAAGCATGGAGGGAAATCATAGTGTAAGAGATAAAGAGTTACTCTCATTAGAAGGTAGTCATGGGTTAATCCACTCTTCCTCCTTTTGTTTATCACTCTCTTCCTCTTTTTCATCCAATGAGATTTCAACTTTAGCAATTTCTTCTTCCACATTTTCCTGCAAGGTGTTAGTCTCTTCTTTCTGAGGAAACATCCTCTTGACATGTTCAGTAATATAGGAATTTTCAACCTTATAGTTATCAAAACAGTATTTAAGTATAGCAAGACTTTCAGATTTATAAGGGACATCAATTTTATGCTCAAGATAAGAACTAACTTCAAGGGCACCCTTAAACACAATAAATTCTTCCATCCTTTCTACCTCATAAGCATTATAGTAACCTTTAACATAAGAAGCTAAGTTTCATTATCATTACAAGCACATTGGAAAGGAAAGTGCTTAAACTTCATATGACAATCAGATTCATCACAACAAAAAGATCTGCCAAATATAAAGCATAAATTTTTAACATAAATCTCCAGTTGATTTAACAATTTCCATAAGTACATCCCTTTTTGTGACAAGCGGTAATTTCTATAATCTTTTCGTTCAACCTCCGTGGACCCACCTTGCCAACAAGATCTAGTTTCATAGAAGTAATCCATAGCACAAGTTTTTTTTAGATTTTTGTTTTTTAAATTTTTATGAATTTTCGAGTATATAAGAAAAATTAAAACTAAACATAAATAAACTAAACAAAAGTAAACTAAGATAAAATAAAAATAAACTAAGCAAGACAAAAACAAAGTAAAGAGAATCGTGATGTGTAACTCCCCTTGCTGTAGCCTCCAATTCCCCGGCAACGGCGCCAGAAAAAAGTTTGCTTGATGACGTGGATGGAAACCCCAAGAGGAAGATATGATGCAGCAAGCAACAAGTTTCCCTTGATTACAAAACCAAGTTAATCAGATCCAGTAGGAATTGGAAGAGATTCAGAAAGGTGTCAGCAACAGCGCCGTTGAGATGCTATTGACGTGGACCTGCACACACAACCAAAGTACTTTGCCCCAACGAAACTGGAAGATTGTCAATCTCCCCGGCTTGCTGAATACAAAGGATTAAACGTATGGTGTGGAATATGAGGATGAACACAAAAGTAGCAGCAGGAAGTAACGTAGAGCGTGGTGAAAACGGTGTTTGTATCAGTGTGGAATAAAGGACCGGGGTCCACAGTTCACTAGTGGTGTCTAGTGTCTCTCCATAAGACAAATAAACATACATGCTGGGTGAACAAATTACAGCTGGGCAATTGACAAATTGTAAACGCATGACAATGCAATATATGACAAGCACATGTTCATTGTTATATCTATTGGGCATTACAACAATATACATAGACCGCTTACTAGCTGCATCTATGACTCATAATCCACTCACAAGATAGCTTTCGGGTCTCCCATGAGTATTAAGTTGCAAGCAACAGATTATAGCATTAAGCAAAGTATGTAATGTAAACAAACGCATTAGACTTAACAGCAGTACCCTTAAGCTAAGCATCGGTTATTTTATCCCTAGTGGCAACAGCACATCTATAGCCTTAGTTGTTTCTGTCTATCAAGCCCAGGCTTCTAGAGGCATGAACCCACTATCTAGTATAAATACCCTCTCTATGTCACTAGCATCTACTAACAACGGAGAGCATGCAGGAACATAGATAAAACATAGTATAGATAGATGAACAATCTTGATCATAACTTCACAATTCATTGGATCCCAGCAAACACAACATGTTGCATTACATAAAGATGATCTTGATCATGTTAGGCAGCTCACAAGTTCTAAACATGATAGCACAAGGTGGAGAGACTACCAACTAGCTACTGCTATGGACCCGTAATCCCGTGAAGAACTACTCACGCATCACTCCGGAGGCAGGCATGGTGATGTAGAGCCCTCCGGTGATGATTTCCCCTCCGGCAAGGTGCCGGGAAGAACTGTAGAAACCGTCCTGAACTAGGGTTGAAGACGACGGCAGCCTCAGAAATTTTCATGGATTTTTGCTCGGGTATCTAGGGTTTCCTGAATAGATGCAATTTATTGGCGAAAGGGCAAGGTCGGTGGAGACTCGAGGAGGGGCGGCGGCCTAGGGGCGCGACCCCACCCTTGGCTGCGATGTGGGCCTGCCTCCCTGGTCTGGCCCACGGCTTCATCTTTCTGGCTGCTGCTCCGTCTCGGTCTAGAAATAAATCAGTTAAATTGGCGTCCGATTCCGAGAATATTTCTAGAATAGATTTTCTGAAACAAAAAGACAGCAGAAAACAAAAACTGACACTGTGGCATATTGTTAATAGGGTTGTCACAGAAAATGCATAAAAATGGCATAAAGTGTAAGATAAACATGTGGTAATCAATATATAATAGGCATGGAACATCAAAAATTATAGATACGTTTTGGACGTATCAGGAGGTGGAGGAGGTTGGAGGCTCCATGCCCGGAGTCTTTGGGGGTAACCGTCAGGGAGGCAACAAGGAGTTGCTAAACGTGCTCACGAACTTGGACCCACCTAGGAGTGATCCCGCTGTCAATTTGCAACTATGAAAAATATCTTTAACCGTTGTATTTTTCGTGATTCGTGCTAGTCATGAGTTGCAACAGACATTCAATGACTTCAACTGACCGAGAATTAAATTAATTCTCATTAGACCAAGAGTTAGTCTCACTCTTGTTATAAATTGTGTCCAATTGCATACATCACGCACAAGCTGAATTTCATTTAGTTTTTCCTCACAAATCGGTAATTTGAACAAAGTCTATGTGACCTGCTGAGTAGGATTCCTCTCGTCGGGTCTATGTGCTTGGAAAAGGAATAAGTTTACTTTTTTCTTTATGCCTACTACATACATTCTTTCTCTTCGTGTGAATACAGAAAGTTAATAACCTGACTATACTAGTAAACACAACATAACTAGAATTTCATTTTTTACCTCGATTCTCATGCAAGTACAGCTTCAACGACAGACACGCGATCTCGCGGGCCTCGGACGTCGCTTGCCCTGCTGCTTGCTTGGTCTTCTCGATTCAATTTGGTTTGTCGGTATCGCGGGCGATATCCCCCGGGCGCTGGATACAATCGCTGCAATGAGGAAAGAAGCCGCATCAGTGGCATGGTGGGTAAATTTTACATAACGGTTGGACCGGTCAAAATTGAACGCTTTATATTTAATGTATCCCAACATGTTTGCTCTTTTAATAGTAGTATAGATTAAGGAGAGCGTTTAGGGGAACAGATTATGTATTCGCAAAAAAAAGGTACATATTATGTAGCCTAAGAATTTCTTCCTTTCATCAAGGGAAAGTACGCGTATGCCCCATCTAGGACGTTGATACGTCTCAAACGTATCTATAATTTTTGATGTTCCATGCTTGTTTTATACCAATTGCTACATGTTTTGCATCTACTTTATATCACTTTTATACATTTTTTGGGACTAACCTATTAACAAGATGCCGAAGTGCCAGTTCCTATTTTCTGCTGTTTTTGTATTCCAGAAAAGCTAGTCTGGAAATATTCTCGGAATTGGACGAAACTACACGGGGGTCCTTATTTTTCCAGAACACGCCTGACGGACCAAAGGAGCAGCAGAGGAGGGCCACGTGGGCCCCACACGTGGCTAGGGCGCGGGGCTCCCCCCTGGCGCACTGAGGGTGCGTGTGAGCCCCACGGCGGCCTCCAGCCGCCGCCCTTTCGCCTACTTATTCCCCCCGACGCGAAAACTCTAAGTACCTGAGCAAAAATCCAAGAAAAGTTCCAGAGACGCCGCTGTCGGGGGAATGATTAACCCGCGACTTAAGGCTGCGCTATCATTATTGGGCCACGTGAAAGATGGGCCAATCTCGCATCGCGACTCGATAAAGGAAAGTTCTAGAAGGTCGGTGCAAACTTGCCTTGGAAGACAAGAAAGACAATCAGGCTTCGTGTAGAACTCTTGTAACCTGACGAGCCTCTGTGTATATAAAGAGGACTCGCAGGACTTAGACGGGGTCGAGCTATCAAGCCATAAACCCTAGTTCATACGGCGAGTACCAGATCGGATCGCCTCCATTGTAACACCTCGATTATCATATCAATACCAATCTAGGGTAGGCAGGAAGTAGGTCTTTTACCTCACATTGAGGGGGCCGAACCTGGGTAAATCTGTGTTGATCTTTGTTCCTGCGATCCCAAGCTCGGAGATGCTTGACTCGCGTAATCCCACACCTACGAAGTCATCTATGACACCTGACGTGACAAACCCACGACAGTTGGCGCCCACCGTGGGGCCTGCGGTCAAGAGCGTCACGTTCCGCGCAGGATCCATGAAGGGAGCTGAAGATCTTGTTGTTGGCCGTATCATCACGGTCAATGGCACACCCCTCATCGACGATTCAAGCTGGGGGCCGAAAGCAGATTACTTGGAGACCGGCCACGTCATCCCGTTTGGATCCATCAACGTCTTCGTCGGCTTCATCGGTGGCAGGTCCGTTAGCTCGGTCCAAGAAGGCGATTCAGTAGAAGAAGTCGCCGATGATGGGGAAGAATCCGTCGAAAGCATGGACTCGCAAGAGTTTGGGTCCATTATACCTGCCTTTGAAGAAAGTTGCTGGGGTTACCCACCAGAAATCGCATTATCACCAGATCGAGAGACGGCGCAAGTCGCGGTTTACACGACCGGAGGAGCAGGCGCATCAGGAACTGCTGGAGAAACCGAGGCATCGGCACCCCCAAGCAACCCACTTCTTGTCCCCGTGTCAGCCACGAACGCCGCCCTCCGTGCAACAGAAATTGAGGCCGCCAGGGCCGAGCTCCTGTATGAGGTTCGAAGGATGGAAGAAGAGCGCCGCAGGCTCGATCAGATAAACCAAGGAATCCAACAGGAGCGGCAGAGAGTAGCCGCGCTGGCTGCGACTCAACGACAGGTTGACCCGCAAACACAACTGCGCGCGACTCAACCAACAGTGGAAATCCCGCTCACTCCAGCCGGGGACGGGAATCCAGACGACTGCGGAAGGAAGGGTACCAACAAATCAAGAGACCCAGCAACAACCAAGGAGGTTTCACACCCCACAGGGCCATTACCAGAACCCTGTCGATAATATGTATGCTGCGGCTAATATCTTGACTCAGATGGTACCAACAGGCGATGACCCGGTCAATGCTGAGGCGCGGCGCGCGATTCAGATGCTAAGTACGGCAGTCCTGCAACAAGCCAATAGGGCGGAAGCCGAAGCACAGCTGCCCCTCGTACCAGCCAATCACAGGATTGCAGCAGAAAGAAGCGTCCAAAGCAGGCCACCAGAGAACGTATCAGGAGTCGCACAGAGGCAGCAGGAGCAAGTCGCAGAAGCGCAGGCGAATATGCCAGTGGTGCAAACGCGGCCCGCAGATAACCCCGCGGGCGCGCCCACAGCCCTGTCCTCGCGACTCAAGGGACCGGCGTGTTTCACTGAAAGGATCAGATCGGAACCTTTTCCTGAAGATTTCAAAGGGCCACGCAAGGTGGCAAACTACAACGCCAGCATGGATCCAACCACCTGGCTGAACAATTACGAGATGGGGATGAGCATTTTGAACGCCTCAGAGGAAATATGTGCAAGGTACCTCAACATGATGCTAGAAGGTGCAGCGCACATATGGCTGCAAAATTTGCCTCCCAACTCTATAAATACTTGGGAGGAACTGAAGGATGCCTTCGTTAAGAACTTCCAAGGAACTTGCAAACGACTCTGCAATATAGAAGATCTAGAGCGTTGTGTCCAGAAGGAAGGCGAGTCAAGTCGCCATTGGATGAAAAGGGTGGCAGAAATAATACACTCCTCAGATAATATACCACCAAGCTCAGCCGTCCTGGTAATGGAGAAAAACTGCAAGTTTGAGCCGCTGATTCATAAGCTGGGTCGCATGAAGGATAAAGTCAAGAGCCTCAGCGAGTGATGGCTGCGGCTAACAAATATGCCGGCTCAGATAAAACCAGAGACGCGTCAGACGGAGAAGAAGAGGAGGTTGCTGCCAAAGGAAAGAAAAACTCCAACAAGCCCCAGCAGCAGCAAACAAGCCACAACAACGCGAATCAAAACAAACGCAAAAACGAAGATGGTCACTCAGGGCTCGTCGCCAATGCGCGTGGAGGATTCAGAGGCCAGCGTGGAAGGGGTCGAGGATACGGCTCCCGTCCAATCAATATGCAAGAAGTTTTTAACCGGCCATGCGACCTTCATGCGACAGGTGATGGACGGCCAGCGGACCATACCAAGGCACAATGCCACTATTACAAGAAGTGGAAAGAAGAGAGCCAACACAACGGGGGGAATTCCATGAAGGAAACCCTAGTGCGGCTCATAACACAAATATTGGGCAGCACGGCGCGAGTAACCCCAGGCAAACGGGGCAGTATCACACAATAGTTATCGATACCTCCAAAAGGGAAGAGAAATTGAGCCGCAGAAGTCAGCAGGTGAACGCCGTGATACCAGCAACACCCAATTGGTTAAGGTGGTCAGAATACGCAGTAACCTGGAGTCGCGACGATCACCCGCCACAAGTACGGGAACCTGGCAAGTTGGCACTGGTTGTGGCACCGTACGTTGCAGGATACAAGCTGACCAAAGTGCTTATGGATGGAGGAAGCAGCATTAATATCTTGTACTACGATACGTTCCAGCGTCTAGGACTCAAGGATTCCAGCCTGCAGCCCACGTCAACAGTATTTCACGGCATTGTCCCAGGAAGGTCCGCACGGCCAGCGGGGAAAATAACCCTAGGGGTAACTTTTGGGACAGAAGAGAACTTTAGAAGCGAATTCCTATGCTTCGAAGTGGTAAAATTCCAAAGCCCATATCACGCCTTGTTTGGAAGAACGGCCTTTGCTAAGTTTATGGCCAGGCCATGCTACGTGTACCTACAGTTGAAGATACCAGGACCAAAAGGGGTCATCACAGTGTACGGAGATAGAGAAAAAGCGATAGAATGTGAAAAGGGAGATGCGGCCTTCGCAGAATCCGCCTGTGCCGCGGAAGAGCTAAAAGGTTATAAGTCGCAGGTGGACCCAAACGACATGAGTGTAGTTACCACGCCATCTGCCGAGCCACCAATGAAATTCAAAGCGGCCCAGGACACTAAGCAGATAAATCTTGTTCCTGGCGACTCATCCAAGCAAACCAGCATTGGAGCACACATGGAAGAAGAGCAGGAGAAGGCCCTCGTCGCTTTTCTCCAGGAAAATAAGGACATCTTCGCATGGAAGCCGTCAGATATGCCAGGGGTACCAAGAGAATTAGCAGAACATAGCCTCAAAGTGAACCCTGCGGCTAAACCAGTGAAGCAGCCACTACGGCGTTTCCACGATGATAGGAGAAAGGCAATAGGAGAGGAAATAGCTCGCTTGCTGGCTGCAGGATTCATCACGGAGGTATACCATCCGGAATGGGTGGCAAACCCAGTATTGGTTATGAAAAAGAACGGTACGTGGCGAATGTGCGTTGATTACACCAGTCTTAACAAAGCTTGTCCAAAGGATCCATTTGCTTTGCCGCGAATCGACCAAGTGATTGATTCAACTGCTGGGTGCGAGCTGTTATGCTTTTTGGACGCCTATTCAGGCTACCATCAAATCAAGATGAAGAGGGAGGACCAAGAAAAGACGTCCTTCATCACACCCTTTGGAGCTTTTTGTTATGTCAGCATGCCCTTTGGGTTGAAGAACGCAGGTGCGACTTACCAAAGATGCATTCAGAATTGTCTACATGAGCAAATAGGTCGCAACGTTCACGCCTACGTGGATGATATTGTGGTTAAGTCGCAAGTTAGCCAGGATCTTATTAGTGATCTGGCAGAGACATTCACAAATCTCAGAAAATACAACATGAAGCTCAACCCCACAAAGTGCGTCTTCGGAGTACCAGCAGGAAAGCTATTAGGATTCATAGTATCAGAAAGAGGCATTGAGGCCAACCCTGATAAGATAAAGGCAGTGATGGATCTCCAAAAACCAGAAAAGATAAAAGATGTGCAGCGACTTACCGGATGCGTAGCAGCTTTGAGTCGCTTTATATCAAGATTGGGAGAGAAAGCACTACCTTTGTACAGACTGTTGAAAAAATCAGACACCTTCGTTTGGGACGCAGAGGCCGACGAAGCTCTGACAGCCTTGAAAAACAATTGACAAATGCTCCAGTTCTGGCGGCTCCAAAGGATAAAGAGCCATGCTACTATACATAGCGGCAAATTCCCGTGCTGTGAGCGCTGTCATGGTTGTGGAGAGACAAGAACGGAAAGGAATACCCTGTCCAGAGACCAGTATATTACGTGAGCGAAGTCCTCACAGCTTCCAAACAGCGTTACCCACAGTGGCAGAAGTTGGTGTTTGGAGTGTTCATGGCGAGTCGCAAGCTGAAGCACTACTTCCAAGAACATCCAATAACTGTGGTTAGTTCAGCACCGTTGGCAGATATCATCGTAATCGAGAAGCTACTGGAAGAGTCGCTAAGTGGGCGATCGAGTTGGGACCACATCACATCAGCTACGAGCCGCGCACATCAATTAAGTCGCAAGCCCTTGCAGATTTTATTAACGATTGGACAGAAATCCAAGTCGCTCCTAGCATGGCAGAAACCAAATACTGGACCATGCATTTTGATGGGTCAAGACAGTTGCAAGGCTCGGGGGCTGGAGTTGTTCTAACATCTCCCAAGGGAGACAAGCTGCGGTATGTGCTACAGATACACTTCAACTGCACAAATAACGTGGCGGAGTACGAGGCACTGCTTCATGGTCTACGTATAGCAAAGGAGATGAACATCAGTCGCATACGCTGTTTTGGCGATTCAGACTTGGTGGCACAGCAGGTCTGGAACGTGGGACAGCAAGGATGCGAACATGGCTGCATATAGAAGAGAGGTGGACAGAATTGCTGGACATTTCACTGGATACCAAGTTGAACATATTGATCGGAGACAAAACGAAGCTGCAGATGCCCTGTCTCGGCTTGGATCCAACAGACAGTCAGTCCCACCCAATGTTTTCCTGGATGAACTGCACAATCCATCAGTCAAACCTCCAGCAGAGATTGACATTGCAGAGCCAGAGGATGATTCAACTTTAGTCGCAGCCCTGCATGAACAGCCAGGATGGACAGAGCCATACATGGCATATTTAAGTCGCGGAGTGCTGCCAGACGATGAGATTGAGGCGCGCAAAATCATACGACGATCAAAGGCCTATACAATCATCAACAACGAATTATACAAGCGCAGCGTGTCAGGAGCATTCCAAAGATGTGTCTCACCAGAAGAGGGACGAAAAATCTTGCACGAAATTCATTCAGGCGATTGTGGCCATCATGCTTCGTCAAGATCTTTGGTGGCAAAGGCGTTCCGACATGGATTCTTCTGGTTAACAGCATTAGCAGATGCAGAGCAAATTGTCAGAGTGTGCGATGGATGTCAAAGATACGCTAGGCAAGATCATATGCCAGCTCAAGCACTTCGCACAATACCCATCACATGGCCTTTTGCCGTATGGGGTTTTGACATGGTAGGGCCTTCAGACGGTCTTCAAACGGAAAAACTCACCTCCTGGTCATGGTGGACAAATTCACAAAGTGGATAGAAGCAGAACCTGTGGGAGATTGCGAGGCTGAAACAGCAGTCAAGTTCTTGAAGAAGGTCATATTCCGCTTCGGTACCCCCATAGTATCATTACAGACAATGGGAGCAACACCTCTGAAGGGGCTACACAGATATTTTGCGCAGACAATGGGATAAGATTGGACCTCACGTCAGTAGCACACCCGCAGAGCAATGGACAAGCTGAGCGAGCTAACCAGGAAATTCTCCATGGAATTAAGCCGCGCCTTATTGAAAAGGTCGAAGCATCTCCAGGATGTTGGGTGGAAGAATTGCCAGCAGTACTGTGGAGCTTAAGAACAACCCCTAACAGATCCACAGGATTTACACCATATTTCATGGTCTATGGAGCAGAAGCAGTCATGCCCAGCGACATCATACATGATTCACCAAGAGTTGCGGCTTACATCGAGACAGATAATGAGATAGCTCGGCAAGACTCGGTGGACACATTAGAAGAGGTTAGAGACTTGGCAGCATCAAGGTCAGCGTATATCAACAAGACTTGCGACGCTATCATGCCAGACGCATCAAAACCCGCACCTTTCAAGAAGGCGACCTAGTACTGCGACTTAAACAAGATCACAAGGGAATGCATAAGCTGTCCTCTCCATGGGAAGGACCCTACATCATCAGCAAGAAGCTAAACAATGGGTCGTACTATCTGCTGGATGTAAGGGAAGAAAGCAGCGAACGCCATGATTTCGAGGATCGTCTCGAGGCACCTCGCCCTTGGAACGTCGCACACCTGCGACCGTACTATACATAAGAAAAGGCTAATCAGAGCCAAGCATCATCCTTTCCAGCTTTATAGCTGAGTATCATCACAGCCACTCAGGGCTAGAACTTCAACTTTGGTCGCCACCTAGGCGCGACCTATGCAACATCTGATCGCCACCCAGGCGCGATCGACCCTTGTATCAGAAACCGGCTGCCACCTAGGCGCGGCCGTAAACTTTGTATCATCTCTGGTCGCCACCTAGGCGCGACCGACCCCATGTATCACCATGGATCGCCACCTACGCGCGATCCAACCCTATGTATAACACTCGGTTGCCACCAAGGCGCGACCTTATGTGTCATCATAATCAAAGCTTATCATAGCTTAGCCTATCATGGCAATATCATTATGTTTCTTGGGGTCTTTGTTACCCTGAAACAGCCAATTTATTGGCAATTATCAAATTTACCTTAAGTTGGATTGCTACTCGCATTATGTGGCCAAAGTACTGGGGTGTGGCGTCAATCGAGCTTGATTGCCTATCATGGCCGCTCTCGACCCTGAACACACATGTTCCTAGGAAATACTGAGTCGCGCGAGTGCCCACTTAAGGATTCAGATGGCCTAACTAGAGGTCGATGTACTGCTTATAGTACGGCAACACCAATTACAATTACTTGTATCTTAACAATTGTTTTATTCATGATATCAAGTTACAGGTGATGACCTTCAGAATTCTCTGAGAAGAATTGAGATGATTACCACGTTACATCCTCTCAATCCTTGGGGGCTACATCATATTATCATCAAAAATTTGAAGATGGATCGTCATCAAGTTCTGAAGCTATCAGGCTACTCTAACAAAGAAGCTCACGAAGTCAGATGATCTTCCAGGTGCGAGTCAAGGCCAATCCTGCACAATTATAAGTCGCGAAACAAGGAAAAGCGCGGCCTAAACATTCAAGATCAAGAAATACTATGAAGTTCAGGCCACGCTTGGGGGCTAATGTCGGGGGAATGATTAACCCGCGACTTAAGGCTGCGCTATCATTATTGGGCCACGTGAAAGATGGGCCAATCTCGCATCGCGACTCGATAAAGGAAAGTTCCAGAAGGTCGGTGCAAACTTGCCTTGGAAGACAAAAAGATAATCAGGCTTCGTGTAGAACTCTTGTAACCTGACGAGCCTCTGTGTATATAAAGAGGACTCGCAGGACTTAGAGGGGTCAAGCTATCAAGCCCTAAACCCTAGCTCATACGGCGAGTACCAGATCGGATCGCCTCCATTGTAACACCTCGATTATCATATCAATACCAATCTAGGGTAGGCAGGAAGTAGGTCTTTTACCTCACATTGAGGGGGCCGAACCTGGGTAAATCTGTGTTGATCTTTGTTCCTGCGATCCCAAGCTCGGAGATGCTTGACTCGCGTAATCCCACACCTACGAAGTCATCTATGACACCTGACATGACAAACCCACGACAGCCGCCGCCGTCAACCCTAGGTCGGGAGGGTTCGGAACCTCTTCCCGACACCCTGCCGGAGAGGGGAATCGTCAGCGGAGGCTTCTACATCGCCATGCCTGCCTCCGGAGTGATGCGTGAGTAGTTCATCCTTAGACTACGGTCCATAGCAGTAGCTAGATGGTTGTCTCTCCACTTTGTGCCATCATGTTTAGATCTTGTGAGCTGCCCTACATGATCAAGATCATATTATTGTAATGCTACATGTTGTGTTTGCTGGGATCCGATGAATATTGAATACTATGTCAAGTTGATTATCAATTTATCTTATATGTTATTTAAGATCTTGCATGCTTTCCGTTACTCGTAGATGCTTTGGCCAAGTAGATGCTTGTAACTCCAAGAGAGAGTATTTATGCTAGATAGTGGGTTCATGCCTCCGTTTAACCTGGGACAGTGACAGAAAGTTCTAAGGTTGGGATGTGCTGTTGCCACTAGGGATAACCTAACGATGCTATGTCCACGGGCATATGTGTTTGTTTACATTACGCTTTACTTAATGCAATTATCCGTTGCTTGCAACTTAATACCAACGGGGGACTCGGATGATAACCCGGCGGTGGATTATTAGTCATAGATGCTGTTGGATAACGGTCTATGTATTTGTCGTAATGCCCAATTAAATATCATAGTAGTCAACATGTCATGTATATGCATTGTCATGCGCTCACTATTCGTCAATTGCCCAGCTGTAATTTGTTCACCAACATGTTAGTTATCTTTTATGGAGAGACACCACTAGTGAACTGTGGACCCCGGTCCATTCTTTTACACTGATTAAACAACCACAAACTGCAAACTGTTCCTTTTTCATTCTCTGCAATTTAATACTCATTTTCCACACCATACGTTTAATCCTTTGTTTTCAGCAAGCCAGTGAGATTGACAACCTCACTGTTTCGTTGGGGCAAAGTAGTTTGATTGTGTTGTGTGCAGATTCCACGTTGGTGATCGTATTGCGCCGTGCGAGCCACCAACCTTCTGAAGAGTTGCTGCTCCTACTGGTTCGATAACCTTGGTTTCTTTCTGAGGGAAAACTTGCTGCTGAACTGCATCATACCTTCCTCTTGGGGTCTCCCAACGAGCGTGTGATTCACGCATCAAGCTCTTTTTCTGGCGCCGTTGCCGGGGAGACAGCAGTCTTCTGCAAGGGGAGTTTCACGCTTCCAATCTCTTTACTTTGTTTTTGTCTTGCTTAGTTTATTTTATTTTATCTTGTTTGCTTTCAATTATCAAAAACACAAAAAAATTAGTTACTTGCATCTAGTTTACTTTCAAGTTATTTTCTGTCCTGTTTTTATTCTGCTAAAATGAGTACTCCTGAGAACACTAAGTTGTGTGATTTCACTAGCACGAACAACAATGATTTCATATGCACACCTATTGCTCCACCTGCTGCTTCAGCAGAATTTTATGAAATTAAACCTGCACTTTTAAATCTTGTTATGAAAGAGCAATTTTCTGGTGTTAGTACTGATGATGCTGCTGTTCACCTTAATAACTTTGTTGAACTTTGTGAAATGCAAAAGCTCAAGGAAGTAGATGGTGATATTATTAAACTGAAACTTTTTCCTTTCTCCTTGAGAGGACGTGCTAAAGAATGGTTGCTATCTTTGCCTAGAAATAGTATTGATTCATGGACTAAATGCAAAGATGCTTTTATTGGAAAATATTATCCTCCTGCTAAGATTATTTCTTTGAGAAGTAGCATAATGAATTTTAAGCAATTTGATAATGAACATGTTGCTCAAGCATGGGAGAGAATGAAATCATTGGTTAAAAATTGTCCCACTCATGGACTGACTACTTGGATGATCATCCAAACCTTCTATGCAGGATTAAATTTTTCTTCAAGAATTTATTGGATTCGGCCGCTGGAGGTACCTTTATGTCCATCACTTTGGGTGCTGCAACAAAGCTTTTGATGATATGATGATTAATTATTCTGAGTGGCACACCGAGAGAGCTCCAACAGGTAAGAAGGTAAATTCTGTTGAGGAAACCTCTTCCTTGAGTGCCAAAATTGATACTATTATGTCTATGCTTGCAAATGGTCAAACACATGTTGATCCAAATAATGTTCCTTTAGCTTCTTTGGTTGCTCAAGAAGAGCATGTTGATGTGAACTTCATTAAAAATAATAATTCAACAACAATGCTTATAGGAATAATTTTGGTAATAGCAATTATAGGCCCTATCCTTCTAATAGTGGCAATGGTTATGGAGATTCCTATGGTAGAACAAGAATGCCTAGTGAGGAAAGGATGCTAGAAATTGAAAAGGCCACTAAATTTTTATGCAAAAGCAATATGAGCAAAACCAACTGTTTACTAGAACTATGGATGAACAATCTGCTATGCTAAAAAATATAAGCCATCAACTTGAGAATTTAAATAGGGAATTTCTGGTTTGCAAGGTAAAATTTCTCATGCTGAAACTTGTATTTCGATGTCTGAAACACAATCCTCTTTGATTAATAAGATGGCAGCTAAGCCCGAAACAATTGAGAGTAATACCTTTGCTGTAGCCAATGCTATACAAGTTAAAATTGATAACAATGTGAGGATGTTAGCTGAATTGCATGCTAGATGGGAAAGAGAGGATGAAATTGCTAGAAAGAATAATATTGCTAGAGTTTATACTATTACTACTTCTGAAAATGCTTCAAACTCAAGTGTTAACAAACCTCCTACCATTAATGGCAAGATATTGGTGTTGGTAATGTTTCCACTTCTATTGCAAAATGTCCTAAATTGCCTGATAACTCTGAAACTGTCCTTGATAAAGATGCTGAAATTTCTAGCAATAAGGAAGATAATAACTCCATTACTTTTGATAATAATGACTTTGATTTTGATGGTTGCAATATTTCTGAAGTAATTAAGTTCTTGCAAAAGCTAGCTAGAAGTCCTAATGCTAGTGCTATAAACATGGCTTTTACTAAACATATTACTAATGCTCTCATGCAAGTTAGGGAAGAAAATTAAAACATGAAGCTTCTATCCCTAGGAAGTTAGAAGATGGTTGGGAGCCCATCATTAAATTGAAATTGAATGACTTTGATTGCAATGCTTTGTGTGACCTTGGTGCTAGTATTTCTGTTATGCCTAAAAGATTATATGATATGCTTGATTTAGCACCTTTGGAAAATTGTTACTTGGATGTTCACCTTGTTGATTCTACTATTAAAAAACCTTTGGGAAGAATTGATGATGTTCTTATCATGGTTAACAACAATTATGTCCCCGTTGATTTTATTGTCTTGGATATTGATGCAATCCATCATGCCCTATTGTGCTGGGAAGACCTTTTCTTAGAACTGTAGGTGCTATTATTGATATGAAAGAAGGGAATATAAAATATCAATTTCCTCTCAAGAAAGGTATGGAACACTTTCCTAGGAAGAAGATTAAGCCACCTTATGATTCTATTGTTCGAACAAATTACAATGTTGATGCTTCTTCACTTGGTAATACTTGATGCATGCTTTGTGCCTAGCTAAAAGGCGTTAAAGAAAAGCGCTTATGGGAGGCAACCCATTTTTTTTTCTGCAATTTTTCTTTTATTGAGTCAAGGAGTGTTTACTTCTGTAGCAACTCCTTTGTATCTTTATTTTCTCGCATTGTTGTGCCAAGAGTAGCCTCTAATGTTAAGATGATGCTTAATTTTGATTGCTGCGCAGAAACAGATTTTTGCTGTTCACTGTACGAAATTCCTAAAATCACCAGATTGTTAATTAAATCTGAAATTTTTGTGCGTAATCTTTATGAATGTCTGAAACTTTCATTAGTTCAGAGTTTTCGATCTGAGCGTCGTAAGTGCCTCGAAAAAATTCGTCTTTGCGGACTGTTCTGTTTTAGACAGATTATGCCTTTTTATTTTGCATTCTCTCTTTTACTAGTGTTGAGTGAAATTCTTTTTTGGGTGGAAGAGCTTCACATAACATCAGTGGCTGTAGCTAATGTTTAAAGTAACAAATCATATTGCGTCTTATAGAACATGTGAATTTTTGATTATGCACTAACCCTCTAATGAGATCTACTTTGAGTTTGGTGTGACGGAAGTTTTCAAGGGTCAAGAGAGAAGGATGATATAATAGGATCAAGAAGAGTGAAGAGCTTAAGCTTGGGGAGGCTCCCATGGATCTCCCCAGCATATTTCAAGAAGACTCAAGCGTCTAAGCTTGGGGATGCCCCTTCTTCATCGTCAAAATTATCAGGTCATCTCTAGTGAAACTATATTTTAATTCTTTCACATCATATGTGCTTTTCTTGGAGCGTCTGTGTGCTTTTATTTTCAGTATTGCACTTTTATTTTCAATAAAGCTTGACTGGACCCTAGCATTCTTGATTGGGAGAGAGACACGCTCCGCTTTTTCATGAGAATACTCCTATTCTTCACTTATATTTGTTGAGTATTCATATCTAGCGCTGTTCAGCTTTTAGCTCTTGTTTTCATGTATCTCTTGTCAGAGCTATTAGCTTTCTTTTGTAGAAAGTACTCTCTTGCTTCACTTATATTTGTTTGGAGAGTTGATGAAATAAATTGATTGGTGTTTGGTTGGTTCAGAAAATGTTGCATGTGGTAATTGGTATAAGGAAAAACTTGCTTAATCTTGTAGATCACTAATGGATAACTTGATGCTTGTCAATTGTTTTGAGTTAACAAGTAGATCATGATTAAATTGTGCATCACATGAGTTAAGCCTATTAGTGAAGAACTACCGTAAAGCTTGTTGAAAATTTGGTTTGCATCGGTGGTATCTCTAAGGTCTAGATATTTTCTAATAACAGGGTTTGGTTAACAAGGAAGACGGTATGAAGTCTTATAACGTTTGCAATATGTTTGTCATATAAAACTTGGTGTACGGGTTGATATTCTTGTTTGCTTACATAACCTTGCTAGCCTAAACTCTGTACTGAGAGGGAATGCTTCTCGTGCATCCAAATCCTTGAGCCAAAATCCATGCCATTTGTGTCCACCATAACTACCTATATGTGGTATTTCCTTGCCACTCCAAGTAAATTTTTCATGTGCTACCTTTAAATTATTCAAAATGTTATTATTCCCTTTTTGTGTCAATGTTTACTAGCTCATGAGGAATTAGTGTGGTTATTCTTTATTCTATTTGTGATGGACTTTTACACCTGGACTAGTGGCATATACATCCGCTTATCCAATAACTTGCAAAAAGAGCTGGCAACGGGGTGCCCAGTCCCAATTAATTACAACTTTAACCAATTAATTCTCTTCACACTTTTGCCCTGATTCATCAGTAAGCAATGACAAACAGTGAAATACCTGAATGTGTGTAAACCAAAGAGAAAGAGGGATGATCTGCCTTGCTGGTAGAAATAACGTCCTTCATGGGAGCCGCTCTTAAAAGTCCGTTGACAGGTAGAATACTGTTCTCACCCGCTACCATTCGTTGACAATTAACAAACACCTCTCAAAAATAGATACTCCTCCATGGTATGTGATTGATGGAAGGCACCCGAGGATTCGGTTAGCCATGGCTTGTGTTAGCAAGGTTGGGAGGAGTATCAAATATTTTATGCAATCTCTATATGCTTTCAAAAACCTAAAAGCTCTAGCACATGATTTAATCCCTGCTTCCCTCTGCGAAGGGCCTTTCTTTTACTTTTATGTTGAGTCAGTTTTCCTATTCTTTCTGTCTTCCACAAGCAAACACTAGTGTCAACTTTGTTACAACATGCGTTATATGCAATGTATTGGACTTGTTATACTACTTTGTGTTGACAATATCCATGAGATAAATATGTTGAAAGTTGAAGCAAATGCTGAAACTAAATTCTTCCTTTGTGTTGATTAAATACCTTTTATTAGAAACTATTGCTTTATGAGTTAACACTTATGCAAAACTGTTTGATGCTTGTCTCGAAAGTACTATTCATGAAAACGTTTAGCTTGTGTGATTCATTGTTTACTCATTATCTATTTGGTAGCAAATTATAGACCATTGACTTGGATCACTTCATTCATTTACATGTGCCTTGCAATATTATATGATCAAGATTATGATGGTAGCATGTCACCTCAAAAATTATTTTGTTTTTATCGTTTACCTACTCGAGGACGAGTAGGAACTAAGCTTGGGGATGCTGATACGTCTCAAACGTATCTATAATTTTTGATGTTCCATGCTTGTTTTATACCAATTGCTACATGTTTTGCATCTACTTTATATCACTTTTATACATTTTTTGGGACTAACCTATTAACAAGATGCCGAAGTGCCAGTTCCTGTTTTCTGCTGTTTTTGTATTCCAGAAAAGCTAGTCTGGAAATATTCTCGGAATTGGACGAAACTACGGGGGTCCCTATTTTTCCAGAACACGCCTGACGGAGCGAAGGAGCAGCAGAGGAGGGCCGGGGCCCCACACGCTAGGGCGCGGGCCCCCTCTGGCGCCCTAGGGTGGTGTGGGCCCCTCGGGGGTCTCAGCCGCCGCCCTTTCGCCTACTTATTCCCCCCGACGCGAAAACCCTAAGTACCTGAGCAAATATCCACGAAAAGTTCCAGAGACGCCGCCGTCAACCCTAGCTCGGGAGGGTTCAGAACCTCTTCCCGGCACCCTGCCGGAGAGGGGAATCGTCACCGGAGGCTTCTACATCGCCATGCCTGCCTCCGGAGTGATGCGTGAGTAGTTCATCCTTGGACTACGGGTCCATAGCAGTAGCTAGATGGTTGTCTCTCCACTTTGTGCCATCATGTTTAGATCTTGTGAGCTGCCCTACATGATCAAGATCATATTATTGTAATGCTACATGTTGTGTTTGCTGGGATCCGATGAATATTGAATATATGTCAAGTTGATTATCAATCTATCTTATATGTTATTTAAGATCTTGCATGCTTTCCGTTACTCGTAGATGCTTTGGCCAAGTAGATGCTTGTAACTCCAAGAGAGAGTATTTATGCTAGATAGTGGGTTCATGCCTCCGTTTAATCTGGGACAGTGACAGAAAGTTCTAAGGTTGTGGATGTGCTGTTGCCACTAGGGATAACCTAACGATGCTATGTCCACGGGCATATGTGTTTGTTTACATTACGCACTTTACTTAATGCAATTATCCGTTGCTTGCAACTTAATACCAACGGGGGACTCGGATGACAACCCGGCGGTGGATTATTAGTCATAGATGCTGTTGGATAACGGTCTATGTATTATGTCGTAATGCCCAATTAAATATCATAGTAGTCAACATGTCATGTATATGCATTGTCATGCGCTCACTATTCGTCAATTGCCCAGCTGTAATTTGTTCACCCAACATGTTAGTTATCTTTTATGGAGAGACACCACTAGTGAACTGTGGACCCCGGTCCATTCTTTTACACTGATTAAACAACCACAAACTGCAAACTGTTCCTTTTTCATTCTCTGCAATTTAATACTCATTTTCCACACCATACGTTTAATCCTTTGTTTTCAGCAAGCCAGTGAGATTGACAACCTCACTGTTTCGTTGGGGCAAAGTAGTTTGATTGTGTTGTGTGCAGATTCCACGTTGGTGATCGTATTGCGCCGTGCGAGCCACCAACAACCTTCTGAAGAGTTGCTGCTCCTACTGGTTCGATAACCTTGGTTTCTTTTTGAGGGAAAACTTGCTGCTGAACTGCATCATACCTTCCTCTTGGGTCTCCCAACGAGCGTGTGATTCACGCCATCAGACGTTTTGTTTGATTCAAGGGAATTCTTAGTATTTAAGATGACTTCAATTCTAAGTCAATTCTAAGAATATTTCTAAGAATTCATTGACACTAAATGTTGTATGAAACTTTTCATCCACAAAACCTCTGGCAACATTTGTTTTTGACAAAATATATAACTTTACTGATCAATTACAAAATATATCTTTTTGGTACACCATAGTTGCACTTTTCTTTAGAAATGTGCAACTAACTCATCGGGGAAAGTAAAACCATAGTTATATATGTATTTTATATTCTATCTGGTTATTAATAATTAATTACACACTTTTTGCCAAGCACGATAGTGGAACTTTTTTTAGAAAGATGCAACTACCTCACAAACAAAAGTGTTGCAGTGCAATTGAACTGAGGATGGTTTTTTAGAGTTAGCTCATCTTGTCATAAAACCAAGGGATGGATAATAATGATAGGAAGTGAAATAGAATGAAGTAGAGACATTTCGATCTTCCCTATGAAATGAGGCCACTACGATAAAATTCTGGGAGTTACAAAAAAAGCTTCGGACTCATAATGGTTATGGGTTAAGAATGTGAGTTGAACTCTAGGAGGTCGAATCCCCTCTTGTTCCTCCCTTGTTCCTGAATAGCTAAGTGGTAGCGGTGTAGGTTAGAACCCTACTTGGGGAGATTTGATTCATTTTTTAATGCAAGAATAAAAAATGATTCAGATTATCTGGAACCATGCATGAATTGAGCTAAGCTGGAAAAAAAGACTATTTATAAAATTAGTCAATTTAATGATGACCCTTCAAGGATTCACCTATATAGGATGCGGCTAATGTTGCAAAATAGAGCTTGAATACTCTTAACGAGGGGGGGGGGGGCAAGGCATCCATCGGTCGTAGACTCTAAAGCCCTCTGTTGAGATTCCTTTTTAAAGCTAAGACAATGAGGAAGGTAATGTATGGATTCCAATGTCAGAGTCAGACACACCACTCACTCAGATCGATCGATCATTCGACCACCTACCTACGCGCTATAGTGTGTGTGTGAGGATGCAACCACTTTCTACAGGGCTTCCGGCAATGCTTAGCAAAAAAAGGCATTCCGATATCCAATATTGCACTTTCTAATACACTGGATTTGCACTTTTTTTGTGCGGTCCACCATATTAAAAGTGGGTAAATATGTTTCTTATGATTCAAGCTAGCGGCCAGTGAAAAAAAATACAACACATATGAAATGAGATTTTTTTTTCTTTGTTTTCTTACATATGGGATTATCTTTTTGACGAAGGCAGTCAGCGATGCTTTCGATTGATTAGAAGAATAAAGAACAGAGTCCAGGATTGCAAAGTAACAGGTTATCGACCGCTAAAGGAACTGTACAAAAGGCAAAAACAGCAGCTAAAAGAACTAGTCAGGTTCACGTGGTCTTCTTGCCAGTAGCCCAGCTTTTGATTTTCCAGCGGCAAGCCAAACTGCAGCTTCATCCACCACTTTGTTGAACACCATCGCTGCAGAGGAGGCCAAGTTACTGAAAATTCTAGCATTTCTCTCTTTCCACAGCGACCAGCAAACGAGCGTGATGACAGAGTTCATCGAGCGTGCTGCATCCTGGGGTTTGTTTTTTATCTGGTCAGTCCATCAATGGCTAAGCGAAGTTGCAGCGGCAGGTCTTGGGTTGAAGGCAATTTGCAGTTTTAACTGAACCCGGCACCAAACATGACAGGAGAACGGACAGTGCAACAGAATGTGGAGGCTGGATTCATTACTTGATCGGCAGAATGGACACAACGGGTCACACGGCCATCCCCTCTTGAGCATGTTGTCAGCTGTGAGGCAGCGATTTAGGCAGGCCAGCCAGGCAAAAAACTTGCATTTCAGCGGAGCTCTGAATCCCAAACTGTCGCCGGCAAGGAGAAGCGGAGGCGTCCCTCGAACTGCATAAGATAAGTGTTAAACGAACAAAACAGTCGAGATAGGAGCGGTCCATCGTGACTTGCATGTCACGGTTAGGGAGTTGAGATTGTCTCAATTTAGTTGGAGTTGTTGTACCTGATTAGATTCTAACTACTGCCATGTATATCTTGTAATCCCTGGACTATATAAACATGACGAGCCCAATGCTATTCTGCACGGCAAACCAAACCAATCTCTCTCTCGTTCTGTTTTTTATTTTCAGTGTTTTCTGGTTCAGGTTCTACTGGTGCTTCCGTCGAAAGTCCTGTGCACGTTCCTGGCCGCTACATCGATCTCACCTCAGCGTCGTCCATGCATGGACCACGCACGTCCGACCCGTCCTCCGACGCACGCACCGCTGAGGGGACAGGCGCACCCGAGCGGCCCATGGACTCGCCTGATCCTCCCTCGCCGCAGGCCACTGCTGGGCCTCATCAGCCTGAGCCGCAGGGCTCTCCAGCGTCGCCGCTCGCGTCTCCGTTCTCACCGGCATCGCCTGCTCCTGGAAACGAGTCACCTGATGCTCGTCCTGCTCTGCACCCAATGGCAACGCGCCTCCGTCACAACATCATTCAACCCCGGAAACTGCATGAAGGAATCATCCAATATGATCCGAAGAAGCGAGCGTTCGCTGCTGAACCTGTGTCTCATGTTCAGGCTCTTGACTCTCCGGCCTGGAAGGCTGCCATGGACACAGAATATTCAGCGTTGATCAAGAACAGTACCTGGCGTTTGGTTCCTGCACCACCTGGTCATCATGTGGTCAGTTGCAAATGGGTTTTCAAACTCAAATACAAGGCGGATGGCACCATTGATCGGCACAAGGCTCGTTTGGTGGCTCGTGGGTTCTCGCAGCAATATGGTGTCGATTATACAGAAACTTTCAGTCCAGTCATAAAACCCACCACTGTCCGTCTCATCCTTGCCATTGCAGTTTCTAAGGGTTGGCACTTGCGGCAGATTGACATCCAAAACGCATTCTTGCATGGTGATATTCAAGAAGAGGTCTATATGGATCAACCACCCGGCTATGTTGATTCAAATCGCCCTACTATGTCTGTCGTCTTCAAAAATCCTTGTACGGCCTCAAACAAGCACCGCGTGCCTGGTACTCGAAGCTGAGCATGAAACTGCACGAACTTGGTTTTGTTCCCTCTCGGTCTGACACCTCGCTGTTCATTTTCACCTCTCCCACGGTCACCATGTACATGCTCATTTATGTCGATGACATAATCATTGTTGGTTCTCGCCAAGCTGCCGTTGACAATCTTTTGGTACAGCTTCATGATGCCTTTGCTGTCAAAGATCCCGGCCCTCTCACATACTTTCTTGGTGTGGAGGTTCAGCCTATCTCGGATGGAATTGCTCTTACCCAACGCAAGTATGCCACTGATCTGCTCCGTCGCGTCAACATGCACACTTGCAAGCCTGTCACCACACCAATGTCTTCAGCTGATTGTCTCCGTAAGGATTCTGGTGTTCTTTGGTCCCAACCTCGTCTCGTGGAGCTCTCGCAAACAACCCACTGTGAGTCGGTCTAGCACGGAGGCTGAGTATAAAGCGATTACGAATGCTACTGCTGAAGCAGTTTGGTTACAGTCAGTACTGAAAGAGTTGTGTATCTTCCAGCATGCCCCGCCAACACTCTGGTGCGACAATTTGGGTGCCACGTTCCTGAGTGCAAACCCAATGTTTCATGCACGAACGAAACATATCGAGATCGATTTTCATTTTGTGAGGGAGAAGGTGGCAGCAGGAACACTCCGGGTTTAGTTCATTCCCTCACGAGATCAGCTGGCTGATATTTTTACAAAAGCACTTGCCCGAGAAGCACTTGATCGTTTGAAGTTCGATCTCAATCTGGTACGTACCAGTTTGGATCGAGGGGGGCTGTTAAACGAACAAAACAGTCGAGATAGGAGCGGTCCATCGTGACTTGCATGTCATGGTTAGGGAGTTGAGATTGTCTCAATTTAGTTGGAGTTGTTGTACCTGATTAGATTCTAACTACTGCCATGTATATCTTGTAATCCCTGGACTATATAAACATGACGAGCCCGATGCTATTCTGCACGGCAAAACAAACCAATCTCTCTCTCGTTCTGTTTTTTATAATAAGCAGACTGGATCACTGGACAGAATATACACCATTGCTCGTCCATCGCCAGACTAAGGAGTCAGAGGTACCAGCACTGAGCTGAACATCATGGACAAGCTCCCACAGCTCCGTGAACTGGACGATTGCGAGCTGCAATAGTGAATTCTTGAAGTGCCTGATCCATCGGTCCTCTACATATGAGATTATCTTTTGTGTTTCATTATTTAATCTGGCATTAAACTTTGTTTGAGAAAAAAATCACGATTATCAAGTTCAAACCGTCCACTATACATTTGCTGGATTGATGAGCTACTGGTTTTGTTTTTCTTTTCACCACGCATACAAACTTTTAACAAGGTCCAAGCCTATTTCTAAGCTGAAAGCTAGCAGGCTTACAAAGCTGAAAAAACACAACACAAACAAAGCCATGCATGCTCGGCTGAGGACGGAGGGCCATACAAGAGTGTATGAGAAGGATCGTAGATGCATCTGTCAGACACTCGATTAGACGCACGTAGAAAGGAGATATCCATAATCCATCATACGAAAATAAATGGCATCAAAGTATATGAAACTATGGTGTTATCATTATGGGGATCAAAATCTAAGCAAAGTCACGCATTTGGAAATTCTAGTTCTCCTTAGACGGGTCAAGGACATTCCCTGCAAAGACAACCGCGCTGGTCACCTCCTCCACTATGAAGTAGGCAAACGGATGGTCAGCCACAAAATCCACTCGAGGAGGTGGCTGTCGTGGTATCATCGAACATCCAAACATCATATCCATTATGCTGACAGCCGCAGCTTCGGTTCCTTCCTCATTTACCTCGATGACCGCCTTGTGCATCACCTTACTCACGACCATTGACAAGCCAGATTTAGTAGGCTCTACCATGTCTAACAGATCAGCTTGATCACTGAATGGCAATTGAAGCCCCAGCTTCTCGAGAATGGTGACGATGTTGCTTTCGAAAGACAGCTTAAACTTGGGTAGCTGGAACTCCTTCACGTCAATCATTTTCTCCGGCAGGTGCTCGTGCAGGAACCCAGGCTGGGATGCTATCATATCAACCAGGTTCAGCAAGCCGTCGCAGGCATCTGGGAGAAAGATGCACATAGAGAACTGTGTAGGCTTGGTAGGATTAGAGAACACCTTCTTATAGCCTGTCAGCATAATGTAATATATTAATTAATGTCATAATGTAGTTCGGAGGATCAGTAAGATTGGAAAACTATGGATGGGCGGGCTTGGCTGAGCCCCCAGACTATGGGTTGACAAGCAGAGATTGAAAGGATCAACATGTATTGTGGCAGTGTGGCTGGACGATTACCTTGCACTTCTGCCCTCTGATACCGGAGTTTGAGTACCTTGAACCCGTCGTGCACGGCGATGAACTGGGAGTCCCAACTCTGCATGAAAGGCACATCGACGGTGCCGCCGTCCAGGCGGTGGAAACGCCTTTTCCGGGTGTCCCTCACGTTGAAGGGCTTATCCCACTTGCCCTTGAAGTACATGGCGTTGCCGAGAACGATGCGGGTGAACGGCGTGATTGATTTCGGACCGCAGACGGAGCCGATCAGATTGTTCGAGGCCTGTGCGACCCACGCATTGATCTGGCGCCGAGCTGCCTCCGGACTGTTGATGAAGTCGACGCTGCTCGCCTCGGCCTTGTACGTGCGCACGACGGTCTTCCGGAAGGCTGGTTTTAGCGGGCACGTGAGCTCGCTCCAGATGCCGCACGCGAACGCGACACGCGGACCGCCGGAGGCGGACTGATCTTTGAGCGCGTCCCCCGCCACGCGAGCAACGAGATCCTCGAGCTCGCCGCGTGATCGCGCGCCGACGACACGGAGGATCTCGTCTAGGGTGGCGCCCCGAGCGCCGGCGGCCAGGAGCGCGAGCGCGGCGTAGATGGAGAGCGGCGAGAACACCAGGTTGATGTCCGCGTTCTCCTCTGAGAGGCACCTCGCGAGGCCGGCGGAGAGCGCAGCCATGCCGCGAGTGTCGGGCTGAGTCGCCTCCATCGCCTGCTTTCGGGACAGAAGAAAACCTCGTGGAAAAACAAGAATCGGCTCTTTTCGTCGATCGCTTTGATTGATACGCGGGGATTGCTAACAAGAATCTGTCAGTTTATATGCACGCCTTCACCGTCGAGAAACAGGAAAAGAAAAACGAACTTGATTAGGTTTTGTAAGCGAGCTCGTTCCGGTTTCTGTTTCCTTCCGTTTCTCATTATGTACTTCTTTTATCCGGTTTTCCGAAACCTTACGAACATCGAGTTTAACCAAACCGTTCACATAAACGTGGCATAGATGAAAAACACATCAGGATCGTATGGGAATTTGGGATTAGTTAGATCGCAATCGACTATACAGCCATTACAGCTGTTGCCAAGATTCGTGTGGATTTTATTGTTCTTGACTTTCTGCTGCTTTGGACGGACAGTTAACAAATTCAGCCCACTAACATACTCTCTCCGTGGCCAAATAAGTGTACTTTTTATAGGTTTGTTCTAAGTCAAAGTTTTTAAGTTTGACCAAACTTATAAAAAAACATAGCGATATTTACAATATCAAATTAACATATCAAATTTACAATATCCGTTCATAGCATATACTTACTTAATGTCATAAATATTTTTACATTTCTTATAGAGTTGGTCAAACTTTAAAGATATTGTTGACCTTTTATAATTGATGTTTTCTATAATATACTTTTTAGTACAATTGATGTCTTCTATAATATACTTTTTTTTTACATTTTTAAAAATAGTTGGTCATGTAGATAGAATTATCGATGAGTGAAGGTTGATAAAAAGCGATGGCAGGTAAGCCCGCTCCTGCGACCCAGCTCCCGCCGCCGCCGCGCACCCTCCCTCCCCCACCCTTCCAGCCCACCATACTCGCTCCCGAGGCCCCCTGGTTCCTCTCCCCAAACCAGAGCGCCACCATCCAAGCCTCGCAGCTCGTGTCCCTCCCACCTAGCTCGCAGATCCCGACCCCGCCGCCTTCCGTGTCGCCGCCGCGCCGCCCTGCGGTCTCCTCCTCCACGGCCGTCCCTGAGTCGGATCTGGGATCCCCAAGCATTGCTGCCCCGTCCGCACGGGTCGGCTCTCCTCCGCCTCGGCTTCGCTCGGAGGACTTCGCGCCTCCCAGCTTTAATGGCGGTCGCACGAAGGCGTTTCCGTCTCCGGCCGTTTCTGCTGCTGAGGGCGAGTGGAAGACGGTGGGCCCGAGGCGCCGCCCGCGCATCCATCAAGAGGCGCCACTACGGCGTCCGTTTCGGCAGTCGGAGGGACGGGGAGCTAGGCCGTCCACCGAGCGTGAGTTGGCCTTCAAAAGGCGCACCTGGGGCAGATGCTTCCGCTGCCTTGAGCGCGGCCACCGCATCGCCCACTGCCGGAACCCCTTCCACTGCCTCACCTGCGACAAGCTCGGCCACCGAGCTCGGGACTGCACCGCCCCGCCTCCTCCGCCTCCTCCTGCCCGCGCCGCCACTTCTTCCGGGCTGCGTCGGGCGGGCGACTGCCGCTCCTGGGCTGGGGTTACCGCCGGTGCCACTCTGTCGCCCACGGTCGTGTCCGCGACGCCGTGCTGCTCATCCGCTTCCATGGCGACCCAAGGCTTCGGCGCGCCGGCCTCCCATCCGGATGAAGACGTCTGCATCATCCCGGCCACCTACGAGATCGACCGCGATCGTCGCGATTGGTATGCTACGGCTGCCATCGCCTGGGCCATCGATGCCCCTACGCCGGTGTCCGCTTCCGAGGTCGCAAAGATGATCGTGTTCAGGTTCAACCTCCACCGCCGCGACCTCGTGGTGAGCCCACACTTCCCCGAGGAGTTCTTGGTCAAGTTTGAGACCAAGGACATGTGTGACAAGGTGCTGCGCAAGGGAAGGATCAAGGCCGACGACGGCACCATAGTCTTCATCCGTCCGTGGCGTCCGTTGGCTCGCGTCGTGGGCGCGGTGTTGCCGTTCCGCGTCCACCTTGAGCTCGAGAACCTCCCCGCCTTTGCCTGGACACCGGCCATCGTCGATCGCCTCATCTCGCGCCGCTGCTCGCTCCATCGCATCGACGACCACTCCGCTCTCATGACGGTCACCTCCTCCCTCGGGCTTTGGGCGTGGACGGCCAACCCCAGCGCCATAGCCAAGGTTCCCTGGGTGACCTTCACGACGCGCTCGCCGGACGCCAAGTTCGCCGTCTCCGAGGTCCCCCCGGAACACCGCAAGCGCGGCGCCACCTATCGGGTCATCGTCCACCTCGACAAGGTGGAGGACTACACTGCGGCCCCGAGCGAGCCCGTGTCCCTCCCTTCCGGCGGCTACGCCCCGTACTTACCACCCACGGAATCCTTCACATGGGTTCTTGGCTCCGTCGATGGCGCGCCCCCACCACCTGCTCCTATCGCTGTGCCTAAGGAGTTTGACTCCAGAGGTTCGGGTGCTGCGTCGCTCTTGTTGGGGCCTGACCGCGGCGGCGGCCGACGGGGCTGCAAAGAGCGCAGAAGCTTGGGCCCACGCCGCGACGATGAAGATGACCGAGACAAGGAGGGCGCGGGACGCGACCGTGCGCGCTTGGGTGTTCGCAGGAACACGGACGGCCGCGCGGTTACCAAGCGTGTCCACTCACGCTCGCCGCGGCGCCATTCCGGAGGTGGGCGTCGCGATGGACAGCGCCGCCACAAGGCATCCCCGACTACGGATCCCGGCTTCCACCACCTCGACATTGTTTCTTTGGCTCAGGACAAGCTTCGCGCTGACTATGGCTCCAAGGAGGTGGAGCGACGTGCTGCTATGCGTAAGGATGGGAATGGGCCGACCCGGCCCTGGCCTTGGACCCGGCCCCTACGGCCCTAGGGCCAATTTGCGAGGCCATGGGTCGACCCATAAAAGAATAGTTAGTGGCCTCGCTGACCCGATGGGTATTTTGGGTCGACCCAAATTAGAGCTTTACTTTATTCAGCGAACAAGCACGAAGTTAAATTAGGCATGGTTTGATACAATCGGACTAGGGAAAGAATTAAGAAGTATCGGGTGCTATCTATGCATATATACTAGCATAAAGTAGCAAAGTCCCATATGTGTATCTCCTGGAAATCGATAAAATGTCTACCGATGCATATGTGTGCTTTACCTTGCAAAAAAAAAATTGTACGTGACTGACACGAACAATCAAATCAAGTTGCCTGCTTGTGGGTCTGTACGCTTGCCTGCTTGTGGGTCTGTACGCAAGCTACGTTATATACCTTGCTCTTGTTATAACTAAGAGTTAGCTGAAAATTCCCGCAAAAAAAAAAAGAGTTAGCTGAAATTTATCGTTTGTCGTAAGATCCGGTCTACGACAACATCGACGTGCTATATATCGCAACTATTATGAGACATGAGACTATAAGGTGGGTCGACCCGACCGACCCAACGGGTCACCTAGGGCCGGCCTTGTTGACCCAAATCTTGTTTGAGGCCGACCCATTTGACCCATTGGCCTCAATTTTTTGGGTCGGGTCGGCGACCCGGCGGGTCGACCCGGCCCATTCCCATCCTGAGCTATGCGCGAGGAGATCATGAAGGAGGCTGGGGTCTTGCGCGACATTGTTGCGCAGTCCGCCGCTGTGGAGAATGAAGTGGTGGACGTTATGGAGGGCGTCACCCTGGACTACGCGACACCTTCGCCGGTGTGCCGTGCTCGCTCAAGGTCGCCCAGGCTGGCCCAGAAGTCGCCACCGCGGGCTCCCGCCCTGCTGCAGTTCTCCACGTCCACGTCTCCTATGGGCACACCCCCGACGTCGTCGTCCACTACTAGGCTGTCGCCTCGCCGTACTTCATCACGTTCAGGCTCGGCCCTGGACACGCTGATCATGCCTTCTCCTGCCACGCCGTCGTCCCCTGCCAAGACGTCACCTGAGCTCCAGATGGTGTGTTTCGTACCGCCCGTGCCATCCCCTCAGCTTGATGAGGTACCGGCCGCTGACAAGGGTACCTTGGAGGGGTTTCTTGCCGAGATCACCATGCCTGGGCCACCTCCGCTGCTCGAGCTCATGGCCTCTCCGGTGCCTTCGAAGGCTGCGCGTTCATCGCCCACCTTCTCCCTAGCAAACCCACGGCAGAGTGCACGGATCGCCAAGAAAAAAGGCCAAGAAGTTGGCCGATGCTGCTGCGCAACCTGCGCGCAAGGTCGTCTCCAAGAAGAAGGCGAAGACAGCGGATGCCACCCTCCTGGCCGTGCGTGAGCTGCTCGCCAAAGTCTGCGGCCTCATGGACAAGGATGCCACCTTTGACGACGAGGCCCAGGCCGCCTACATTGACATGTTTGCGGGTCCCCTGGCTGCTCCTGTGATTGCTGCGATAGAAAAACTTGTCAAGAACATCCAGAAGGTGAAAAAGGCAAACCTCAAGAAGATGCCTGCCGTGTCTCCCCAAGTTGCTGATGTGTAATTGCGCCATGCATTACATCCCGATCCTGGCGCCCTGTGACAGTTCCATGTTGTTTCCGTCTTTGCTTCGGGCTACTGTTACCTGTTGTGCCAGGCCTGCTACATCGTGGGTGCATTCTAGAATAAAAATAAAAGCTTGCTATAGTTTCGTCAACGACGTGCTTCAGAGTTTGTACCTCGTTATCCATATGGCGCAACATGATGTGAGACTCCTGAACCTCAATGCTCGGGGCATGAACTCCATGGGCCACAGTGATGCCATCTGTGACTCGGTCCGCGACGCTCACGCCACCATCGTCTGCATCCAAGAGACCAAGCTGGCTGTCGTCAACGACGCTATCATCGCGCGTGCTCTCGGCCCTCAATTCGTTGCAAACTATGCTTTCCTCCCGGCCATTGGCACCCGGGGAGGCATTATTCTTGCAGTTTCGGACGCCTTCTTCACCATCTCCAATGTCTCCCTCACCACCCACACCTTGTCCGCCACGGTTATGATGATGAACGAGCGGGTGGAATGGTCTCTTACTGTGGTTTATGGGCCACAGGGTGAAGCGGAAAAGGTTGCTTTTATCGACGAGCTCAAGCTTCTGCGTCCGTCGATGCGCACCGAATGGGTGTTGTTGGGAGATTTCAACCTCATCACGAAGGCTTCCGATAAGAGCAACACCAACATCAACCGCCGCATGATTGGCAAATTTACGTCTGCTCTTAGCGCTCTTCAACTTCGTGAGATCGAGCTGACCGGTCGTAGGTTCACGTGGAGTAATGGTCAGGCCACCCCTACCATGTCCAAGATTGATCATGTCTTTGTCTCTGATGATTGGGACATGCTCTTCCCGGACGTGCATCTCCAGGCGCTCCCCTCCGGCTGTTCGGATCACAGCCCCCTTCTTCTACAGGGCGCCACGGACGAGAAAAGAAAGCCCTCCTTCAAGTTTGAGCAGTTTTGGCTGAAAATGCCAGGGTTTCATGAAACCGTGTTTGACGCTGGACAAGGCATGTTTCGGCGACTGACCCCATCCGCCGTGTACACATCAAGCTCAACCGTACTGCCAGGGCTCTCAAAAATGGCACCGTGCCTCCATAGGCAATATCCGTATGCAGATCGGGGTCGCTAAAGAGGTTATTGGTCGTCTGGATGTTGCGGAGGAAACTAGAGGTCTCTGATGCTGAGCGTTCCCTTAGAAGATCCCTTAAGGCCCGTTATCTGGGGCTCTTTCCATCCAGAAGATTCAAATTCGCCAAAAGTCCAGGCTCACTTGGATTCGGGTTGGAGATGCGAACACCAAGCTCTTCCATCAACGGGTAAATGGCAGGCGACGCAAGACCTTCATTCACTCTCTTCGTACCGCCTCCGGTTTTGCCATCTCTCGTGAAGACAAGGAAGCTGAGCTACATAAGCACTTTCATGAGCACCTTGGCACAACTTCCAACCGTAATACACTTCTCAACTGGGAGACTCTTGGATATCTTCCCCGTGACTTGTCCGCGCTCGAGGCCCCCTTTGATGACGATGAGATCAAACAGGCGGTCCTTTCCCTTCCTTCGGTCAAGGCCCCGGGTCCGGATGGGTTTATCGGTGCCTTTTTTAAGGCTTGTTGGGACACTGTTCGTGAAGATTTATCCTCCGCCATCCGGCACCTCGCCAGTCACAGCGGGGGTTGCGCTGGTCTCGTGAACTCCGCCAACATCATTCTCCTCCCAAAAAAGGTGGATGCGGCGGCCGTGGGGGACTATCGTCCCATTAGCCTCATACACAGCGTCTCAAAGATTTTTTCAAAGCTGTTGGCGAACCGCCTTGCACCTATCCTTCCCACACTGGTTTCCTCCGTCCAGAGTGCCTTTGTCAAGAAGCGGTGCATCCACGACAATTTCCTCCAGGTCCAAAACGTTCTTAAAGAGCTGCACAAGTCAAATTCTCCCGGCCTCTTCCTCAAGCTTGACATCTCCAAGGCTTTCGACTCTGTCAACTGGGCTTACATGATTGAGGTGTTGGAGAAGCTTGGCTTCGGGCCTAGGTGGCGTAGCTGGGTGTGTCACTTGTTCGCTTCCGCCTCGTCCAGGGTACTTCTCAATGGTACGCCGGGGCGGCCTTTCCGACATGCTAGAGGCCTGCGTCAGGGAGATCCGTTGTCTCCCATGCTTTTCATCCTCGCCATCGACCCCCTTCAGCGTATTATCGAGTTGGCGGCTTCACAGGGCATCCTCCAACCGATCCCTGCCCGTGCGGCTAGGTTCAGAGTTTCCTTGTACGCCGACGATGCAGGCATCTTCGCCAATCCTACTTTTGAGGAGCTCCGGGCGATCTCCGACATCCTTGGCGTCTTTGGCAGCGCTAGTGGTCTAATCACCAACAAGACCAAGTCGGAAGTTTTTCCCATCCGCTGTGACAACATCGACCTCCACTCCATCCTGGCATCCTTCCCTGCTAGGATCATGGAGTTCCCAGGTCGCTATTTGGGACTTCCTCTCCACTACAAGCGCCTCCGTCGGGTCCATCTTCAGTATCTTATAGACAAAGCCCGTGCCCGTCTTCCAGGATGGATGGGGAAAAACATGACTCGTGTTGCGAGGGTGACCTTGGTGAAGTCGGTGCTCACGTCCATCATCACTTTTCACCTCATGGTGTTGCCTTTGCCGAAATGGGCGAAGCGCGCTTTCGACCGCACCTCTCGCCGGTTTATCTGGCACGGATGATCAGGAATCCGTCAGCGGCGGGCATTCTCTGGTCAACTGGAAGACGGTGTGCAGGCCTAAATCTCTTGGGGGTTGGGGATTGCGGACCTGGACAGTTTCAGCAGGGCTCTGCGCCTTCGATGGCCCTGGCTTCAATGGACTGAACCTCACCGTCCCTGGGTGGGATCCCCCCTCCCTTGCGATGCTTCCGATATGGACCTTTTCAGAGCTTCTACCGAGATCACCCTGGGAAATGGTCAAACCGCTCTCTTCTGGCATGATGCTTGGTCGCCGGGCGGCCCCCTCTCCACCAGGGCCCCCAATCTCTTCAAGATTGCTACTAGGAAGAACAGAACGGTCAGCGCTGAGCTTCATAATGATACTTGGATTCAGTCGGTGGCGCGACTATCCAACCTCACTCAGTTTGCCGAGTTCTTGGACGTAGCCACCATTATTCAGGAAACCCACCTTGTGGCGGATCAGGCTGACACCATCAGATGGCGCTGGACGGCGGATGGGTGTTACTCCGCCTCCTCGGCCTACGCTGCTCAGTTCGAAGGCTCCTTCCCAAAGTTCGAGTCCTCCAAGGTCTGGAGGGCTTTTGCTGAGCCTAAGACCAAGTTCTTCGCCTGGTTGGTCCTCCACAATCGCATCCTCACGGCTGATCTTCTTGCCACCAAGGGGTGGCCTCATGATCCTATGTGTCAGCTGTGTCTCTCTCATCCCGAAACGGCCTCCCATCTCTGTATGGAGTGCCCTTTCACGGTGGCGGTGTGGAACACCTTTGATGCTTGGGCCGTAGACAAGCTTGGCCCTTTTTCCGGGTCTCATGATTCCATCGACAAGGCGTGGAGTAAGATGATCTCGAGTACCACCTCCGTTCGGGCTCGGGAAAGAAGCGGGAGAATCATCTATGTCATGTGGAATGTCTGGAAGGAGAGAAACCGGCGCATTTTCACTGCGACGCGTCAGACTTACCTGGAGGTGGCCTATCTAGCTTTCGAGGAGTTTCGTCAGGTGTTGTGTGCTTTGCACCCTTCGGGGTCGGTGAGTGTTTTACTTCGTGGGAGTAATCCGCATGTGGGTTTCTCTCCTTTGCGTGGGTTTGTAATGTCCTACGTTTCTCTTCTTCTATAATGAATAGGCAGAGCTCCTGCCAGGTTTCGCTAAAAAAAAATAGTTGGTCATAATATACTATTTATGGTTGATGTTTTATCTACATATTGTTCCCTTTTCTTTTTAAGCTATTGTACTTTGTTCCCTGCTAGCTCAAGTGTTTCACATGGTCTTTAACTGATATTTTTCACATGGGATGCAACTGAGAAAATTGTCCAAATTGTTGATGTTGCTTCGTGATTTGTACTCGTCTACTAAGTTGCATATAGGTTGTAATTGAGAGAGAGAGAGAGAGAGAGAGAGAGAGAGAGAGAATACCTAGATGGTTGTATTTTACATCGTGATCTGTGTTGTCATGGGAGTTGCACATGGGTTGCACTACGATTTCTCACTTGTACTTGGGTCGCAACTGAGATTTTCTCAGCTCCACATGGGTTGCAACTGAGAAAAATGATTAGGACGTTGGATTTGTGTCGTGATTCGTGTTGTTGCAACTCGTGCCTGGCTATTGGATTTACGTCATGACTTCTGCTTTCTCAGAAGTTACACATAGCTTGCAACTGAAAATTCCCAATTGCATAGGGGCTGCAACTGGAGATAATTTGACTAGACCATTGGATTGGTTTTTGATTTGTGTTGTCCTAAGAGTCTCTCATGGGATGCAATCGATATTTTTCAAGTTGCACATGTGTTGCAACTAGGAAAAATAGCCAAAACGAGGGAAACGAGGGAAATATTCTCGGTCCATTGGATTTTGTGTGTGAACTGTATGGGTTGCACAAGGGTTGCAAACGAGGGAAATATTCTCTGTCAATTGGATTTTGTACTGTGATTTGTGTTGTATTGTGAGTTGCACATGGGTAAAAGACCATTAGTTTTGCGTTGTCATGTTTATGGTGAGTTGCACATATGTTGCAACAAGAGAGCGGACGTGAATTACACTCGTTGTTAAGGTGAGCCTCAACCACATCAAGAGCCACTCCCACCACGGATGCTAACAATTTGAAAAATGTCGCCAACCTTTCTCTCGACTATTGTATTACAATGTCGTTGAATTCTAAACAGTCAATGTTCACACAACCGTGATATAGACGAAAAACACATAAGTGTTGTATCAGGAATTCGAGTTCCATGTTCCAAATGTAGAATTTAGTCCTTACAGACATACATAATGCAGCGGAGCTAAACACTCAATTAACGCACGCACAAAGGAGATATACTTGTCATACGAAACTAAATATATATAGCATCAATGTATTAGTTATGGGGATCAAAATCTAAGCAAAATCACGCATTTGGAACAGTCTAGTTCTCTTTAGAGGGGTCGAGGACATGCCCCGCAAAGACAACAGCGCCGGTCACCTCCTCGACTATGAAATAGGCAAACGGATGGTCAGCTACAAAATCCACTCGAGGAGGTGATGGTGGCCGTATTGCACTAGCTCCGTACTGTATATTCATGAAGGATGCAGCTGCAGCTTCAGTACCTTCCTCGTTTACCTCGATGGCTGCCTTGTGGATAATCTCACTCACGACCATTGGAAAGTCAGATTCACCACCATCCACCATGTCAGACAGATCGGCATGATCACTGAACGGCAATTGAAGACCCAGCTTCTCGAGAATTATGACGATGCTGCCTTGGAAGGACAGCTTGAACTTGGGCAAACGGAACTGGCCGACGTGGATCGTCTCCTTCGGCAGGTGCTCGTGCATGAAGCCAGGCTGGGATGCTATCGTCTCAACCAGGCTCGGCAAGCCATCGGAGGCATCCGGGAGGAAAATGCACATAGAGAATTGCGTGCACTTGCTACCATCAGAGTGGGCATCATATGTCGCGGCAGTGCTGGGTGGATGGCCGGACGTATGAGATAATCCATAGCGGCTATGGGCAGTCAGATCCAATGCACCATGACGGCTGTAGTAAAACTGACCGAGCTCATCGAAATCGAAAGGGTCGATCTGCATCTTGTACTCGAGTTTGAGCACCTTGAACCCGTCGTGCACGGCAATGTACTGGCGATCCCAACTCTGCATGAAGGGCACGTCGAGGTGCGGCCGTCGAGCCGGTAGAAGAGCTTCTCCGCGGTGTACTCCTTGTCGAAGGGATTCTTCCAGCTTCCATTGAAGTACATGGCGTTGCCGAGCACGACGCGGGTGAGCGACTTTATCGTTCCCGGGCCAAAGACGGAGCTTATCAGATTCCTAGTGACCTGTGCGACCCAGGCGTTGATCTGGCCCCGTGCTGCCTCCGGGTCGTTGCGGAAGTCGACGGTGCTGGCCTCGGCCTTGTATGTGCCCACGACGGCCTCGCGGAAGGCTGGTTTCAGCGGGCATCTCAGGTCGCTCCAGATGCCACTCGCGAACGCGACGCGCGGCCCGCCGGAGCCTGAGTGGTCCTTGAGCGCGTCCTCGGCCACGCGGGAGACGAACGCCTCGAGCTCGCCGCGTGACCGCGCGCCGAGGACGCGGAGGATCTCGTCCAGGGTGTCACCCCGGGCGCCGGCTGCCAGGAGCGCGAGCGCGGCGTAGATGGACAGCGGCGAGAACACCAGGTTGCCATCCGCGTTCGCCTCGGCGAGGCGCCTCGCTAGGCTGGCTGCGAAGGCCGCCAGGCCGCGAGAGTCGGGCTGCGTCGTGTCGCATGTGACGTCCATCGCCTGCTTTCGGTACGGAGAGAAAATCTCGTCGAGAAACAAGAATCTGTTATTTTCTCCGATCTGATTGCTAACAAGAATCGGTTAGTTTTTATGCACGCTTGCACCGTGATTGCTAGGTGGTATGTTTTGGTTCTAGAAGAAGAAGAAAATCAAACGAACTTGGTAGGTTTTGAGCGAGAGCTCGTTCCGGTTTCTGTTTCCTTCCGTTTCTCCTTCTATACTTCTGGAGTATTTGTGACCCGGTCCCGATCCGTTTTAGTAGTTCAAAACCGACTAGCAGTATACTTGTGAAAAAATACACGCGCACAACGGCACGAATAAAATTTTGAAGACGGAGTTGTGTCACCGCCGGAGACCTCCAATAAAAAGGCAGAGCACAGTTGTATTCCAATCGGAAGGCCGGTAAACCCCCGAGATCTCAACCACCATCCATATATACGCGCACGCCCGGCTCCTCGTGGAAACGCAAACAGTCGTAGGTAGTACCCCAAGACGCACGAGAGCCCACCATGGCGACGGACGCGCGGCAGCCGCCGCGGCCGCAGCCCTAGTCCACGATGCCGACGTGATTGAATCGGGCGGCCTCCTCCGCCGCCGCAACGTCGGAAGCAATGACGACGACGCCCACGCTGAGGAGGAGGCGTCCGTGGAGCGGGCGTTCTTGGACAAGCCGGTGCCGACTGGACGGAGCAGCTGACAGTGCGCGCCTTCGTGGTGGGGTTCCTCGTCTCCATCATGTTCAGCGTCATCGTGATGAAGCTCAACCTCACCACCGGCATCATCCCGTCGCTCAACGTCTCCGCCAGCCTCCTCGCCTTCTTCAGCGTCCGCCTCTGGACGTCGGCCATCGAGAGGATGGGCTTCGTCAAGAAGCCCTTCACGCGCCAGGAGAACACCGTCATCCAGACCTGCGTCGTCTCCGCCTACGGCATCGCCTTCAGCGGTATGAACTCGAACTAACTAGGGCACTTCTCGCGCGTCCAAGTTTTGCTCCTTCTGTTATCGGCACACTTCTTGTGTTAGTCAAATATTCTGAACTGGAAGTTTGGTTCGTCAGTTATGCTCATTGATTTGTTTTTTCGGAAAAAAATATATTACCATCGATCTGCTATCTATGTAAAAATACGGTTCCTTTTTTTCAGGGTTTATGATATCGTGTATGAATACTTTGGTTGTTCTAATTAGGTATTGTTACACATCCGCAATGCATTTTTTTTAGAGCGTTCATGATAAGTTGTAGTAGATGAAGATTGTTTGCTGCTCTTCCTGACACGAGTAGTTGTCATTATGTTAGAATACTAACCCACAATATAATCATCTAGACATCTTCTGATTCAATATTGATTCCAATCGGTCAGGTGGGTTTGGCAGTTACCTGTACGCTATGAGCGGGACCATTGCTAAGCAAGCAACAGAGGCTAACGATGCTCTGAATATCAAGGATCCCCAGATCGGATGGATAATATGTTTTCTGTTACTCGTCAGTTTTGTTGGGCTTTTTGCTCTGGTGCCGATGAGAAAGGTATGAACTTCCCTTCCCAGTATTTCAGCACGCCAAAATATCCATGTCGTGGTTGCTCACTGGAATAATTGGTCCCAGGTTATGATTGTGGACTACAAGCTCACATACCCGAGTGGCACTGCAACTGCTTATCTTATCAATGGGTTCCACACACCACAGGGTGCTGAGCTTGCAAAGTAAGTGCATGCCTATTTTGATGTACTTCATCCTAGGTCAAAATTCAAGCAGTATGCCTGACAGAACACTGACATATTTCAGGAAGCAAGTTGGGACACTGGGCAAGTATTTCTCGCTGAGCTTCTGTTGGGCCTTCTTCCAGTGGTTCTACACTGCTGGGAATGACTGCGGATTCAGTTCCTTCCCAACACTTGGCCTTGAAGCTTACAAGAACAGGTGCTACATCTTGGTTTCAGCATCGGCGACAATTGTTAATGGACCAGATCCTACATTATAAGGCTTGAACGTGAAAAATTGCATCTAAGCTTGTTTCTTTAATGTTCTTAGAAATAGGTCTTCTTTTATTGTCTGAGTATGTTCTCCTCATAATCGGGTTCATGTTGGAGTCCTAAAATTTAACTACTTTTTTGTCTTCCAGGTTCTACTTTGATTTCTCGGCTACTTATGTTGGTGTGGGAATGATATGTCCCTATATTGTGAATGTATCTCTTCTGCTTGGAGGCATCCTCTCGTGGGGCGTAATGTGGCCACTCATAAGCACGAAGAAAGGAAGTTGGTACTCTGCCTCTCTTCCAGAAAGTAGTCTACATGGACTGCAGGCTTACAAGGTACTTGACATTTCGGCATAGGATGCAAAGTTTTGCTTTTACAATCACATGTAACTGTTGAGAACTAACATGTTAACACCACAGGTGTTCATAACCATAGCAGTAATTCTTGGGGATGGCCTATTTAACTTCCTGAAGGTATCCGGCAAAACAGTGATAGCATTCATAGAAATGCATAAGAAAAAATCAAAAGCACTTCCTGTCTCTGACAATGGTAGTCCTGTCGCCACTGTGGAAGCTGAGTCTTTTGATGACAAACGGCGCAATGAATTGTTCCTGAGGGATCAAATTCCCAACACACTTGCATGTGGGGGTTATGTCTTTCTAGCGGTGGTAACGATTATTTGTCTTCCGTTCATCATCCCACAACTCAAGTGGTACTACATTTTGGCTGCATATATCTTTGCACCAATACTGGCCTTCTGCAATTCCTATGGATCTGGCTTAACAGATTGGTCCCTGGCCAGTAGCTATGGTAAGGTTGCAATCTTTGTGTTCGGTGCGTGGGCAGGTGCTTCGCACGGTGGAGTGCTCGTAGGACTAGCTGCCTGCGGTGTCATGATGAGCATAGTCGGAACAGCAGCTGACCTGATGCAAGATTTCAAAACTGGGTATTTAACTTTAGCCTCACCAAGGTCCATGTTCATCAGCCAGGTGGCAGGCACTGCAATGGGCTGTGTTATCGCACCATGCGTCTTCTGGCTGTTCTACAAGTCCTTCAATATTGGTGCCGTTGATAGCGCTTACCCAGCACCTTATGCCATTATGTACCGCAACATGGCGATCCTGGGTGTTGATGGCTTCTCGTCCCTACCAAAGAACTGCCTCACACTGTGCTACATTTTCTTTGCTGCTGCAATCGCCATCAATCTCATAAAAGAGGTGGTGCCCAAGAAGGTGGCGAAGTTCATCCCAATCCCAATGGCTATTGCGATCCCTTTCTACCTTGGACCATACTTTGCCATTGATATGTTCATCGGCAGCGTCATACTCTTCTGCTGGGAGTGGATGAACAAAGCTGATGCGCAGGCGTTTGCACCAGCGGTTGCATCTGGATTAATGTGTGGTGACGGGATTTGGGCCCTGCCACAGGCTGTTCTTTCTCTTGCCAACGTGAACCCTCCAATTTGCATGAAGTTCCTGTCAAGGTCTACCAATGCCAAAGTGGACGCCTTCCTTGGGAACTAGTCATAGCGGGTCAAGTAGTGTTATACTGTTTTCTTTTCAAGTGATAGCTTGTCTAGTAGTAGTAGTGTTGAATATTTTGTTTAGAAGTTGATAGATTCAGCATAACTGTCTATGTAAAGATAGCTGGTCCAGAGTGATATGTAAAGGAATTTGTCTTAGCTTGCTTTTGTCTCCTGTAGTAAAAAATTTACTGCTTTAGAATACTGCAAATATATCTAATTGCCTATGTTTGTAGTAACATTCATGATGATGTCAGATAAAATCTTCTGCAGTGGAAGTGTGCTAAAACTTTACTTTCTACTACGTATTATCTAATGTTTCAAATCAGCCGGCTGAGTCATATCTCTATTTTTACCGATTCAGTTCAGAGTTTCAGTTAATTAACTAGAAAAAATACAGCCGTTTCAGTTATACTATCTATGTACTAATTAGGTTTGAACAAAGTATGGCACTTGCAGCTCGAGGCTACTCCCCGCACCTGCAAACAACGGGAAGCAGCACTTAAACAAAAGATGGAGGATGATAGAGCAGCGTACTTCCTTCTCCTCGAGTTCGATCTCTCTGCCCCGTGCGCCTCATGTTCCTCTGTCAGTCTGCCTTTAATCCAGCCGCCTCTAGTTCCCCCCCATCCGCTACAGCTAGATTGGTGAGCGTCGGCGGAGAGATGGAACCGGGCTCCAGCCGGTGGGATCTATCGGCTCCTCCGGGGAAATGTTTCCTCTGCGTCGCCACCGGCTCCGACCGAAATCACTAATTAACTAATTAAAGGTTCCCTTTGCGCCACAGCGCGTTGTGGTCGTGACAAGTGTCAGCTTCTCCTTTTACGCGGTCTCCGTGTGTACTTGCATGTGTGACAAGTGGCAGCATGAGAGAATTTTGGTGGGTTTTTCTTCTCTTCTCTCCCGCCCATGTTTGTACCGTATTTTTTTTTAAACGAAATATTTTAAGAACCATTTATCCGAATTACGAACCGTTTTCATTTTTGAGCTCCTCGCGTCGAGATCTTTAAAACTACTTTCCATGTTGATAGGTTTCAACGAACTTTTTTTGTACAACCGGTTATGTATAGTGTACAACCTGTGTCTGTGTAGTTGTACAACTTGTGTTTGTACAAACTGTGGTTGCGTAGTTGTACAACATGTGCCTATATAGTTGTATAACTTATGTCTGTACAACTTGTGTTTGTCTAGTTGTACAAGTGTCTGTACAACCTGTGTCTGTCTAGTTATACAACATGTGTCTATGTAGTTGTACAACCTGTGAACGTCTAGTTGTACAACATGTATCTATATAGTTGTACAACTTGTGTCATGTGCCTGTATATTTGTACATCGTCCTATGAATGTCCCGTACTACTAGTTTTGTGTAATTTGTACATCATATTTTCTTTGTAATTTTTTTTTGAAAGGAGCTCGTGTACAAGATCAAGAACAGAACGAACAAGCATACACGAACAGCAGCAAGAGCCACCCCACGCACGGCAAACACGGATCCACCACGCACACCACGCACCCAAGCAAACGCCTCGACCAACCTTGTTGAAATGCCGCAGGATCCATCTGCCGCAAGCAGCAGAATCTGAGCGTTGAAAGAACATCGGCCCCGAGCCGCCGCCAGAGAGTCGTCGCCGTCTCACGCCGGAGACGAGAACGAAGGCGCCATCCATCTTCCGCGAAGCCCACCGCGTCCACCGACGAAGGAGAACATCTCGCCTGCAAACTCCCAGAGAACTTTAGCAAAAGCACCACCCTGCACCGCGGTGCAAGGCGAAGAATCCCGAGGACAAGAGCTAGCACCGCCACCACGGCCACCAGCTCGGGGGGAGGCACGCCACGGCTCCGAGGAGCAGCGGACGCACCAGCACCGGCAGATCTACCCCGAGAGTCCACCGGAGCACCCAGGACAGAGGAGGGCACCGCCGCCGCCAAAAGCCTCTCCGGCCACGCCGCCACCTCCACAGCGCCGCCGGCAGGCACCCCACGCACACCTAAACTATGTACACGCCGGGATCCGTCGATTCCCCGTCCTCCCGCCGCCGGAGCGGCCGCGGAGGGCGAGGGATCGGGCGGATCGCCGGCGGCGAGCTGGCTTGCACGGGAGTCGCCCAAAAATCGCCCGGTTCACTGTAGGTGGGGAACGGGGAAGGGATCCAGGTGGTTTGCTCTATATTTTCTTTGTAATTTGTACTCATATTTTATCTAATTTATACACTCTGTTTTTTACAACCGTGCTATAAAATTGATTGTACTTCCGCCCATGTGTTAAGTGTACAACGAGTAGATGTTGATGCTTCAGATTGGTACACCGCGCTACGACGTACGCGCGGAGGCCAGCTCCTGCTCCTGTATGTGCACTCGCGGGGGGCTACTGCGGAGACTAGCTCGTGTACGTGCACTCGTGGGATTGGAAAGTACAACGATGGATTCACGGGCAGGATCAGCTCGCTCCGCACGCGTGCGCTGCCGTCCCGTTAGGCGGTAAACAAATTCGATTTCGCCACTTAATAACCCTCCACGTGGCGTGCTGCTGTCTCTCCGGTGCCCTTTCAAAAGGAAACATTTTTTTAGTTGTACCCGCATCGTGGTGGTCTGTCGGTCGGGCGCCAGCTGCCGCTTGGCCGCAGAGAGGTTGATGTGATGGGCCTGTTTATTTGGGCCTTGAAGATGACGGAGACTGGCTTCTTACGTTTCAGCTTCTGCACTCTATCCGATTACTCCCTCCGGTCCACTTTAACCGTCATGAAAAAAAAAAAACTATCCATGTACAACTCATAATTTAACACACGACAATTATTTGAAATCAGAGGGAGAATTTTTGTTTTCAAAAAAGACTACTGATCAAACCATCAGAAAAGGAATCGCGATTCCTCGGGAGCCGAACGTATTCTTCCACTCTTTTTTTTTACGATTTTGCTAATTCTTAGTCTTGACCGAGAATTAACTAAATCTCATTGTGTTGATTTGTTAATTGCCCATGGTTTGCAACTATGTGAAGATTTAGTTAATTCTAAGTCGACTTCTTAGTCTTCAGATTTACATCGTGATTCATGCCAAAACCAGATATGCACATGAGATACACTTTGTGCAACTGAGAGAGATTAGTTGTCTAAATCCACAAGACTTAGAAATCCCCTTTTTTTAGAGATAAACATATTGTCCTTCCACGGGTGCTGCTCCTCCATTGCCGGTGCTGGAGTCAGCATGTCACTGTTGTTGGTGGAAGTGAAGTAATAAAGGACACGACCCTGACGGACCAGTAATCTACATAAGAAACTGTCGAAGTTGTTGTTGTGGAAGATCCAAGATCTAAACCTTAAAAAAATCACATACCTCACGCCAACACCGAAAAAAGCACCAACATGATGAAGAGGAGGTCTCGGAGGACCAGGAAAGTCATTGTTGTCGTGTTAACAACCTCTACAGGCCCTAACCTCGCTGTCTAGAGAAACTGGCAAGATTTTACTCCAAACGAGCCATCGGCATCATCGCAACTGACATCGCTGCACAACTAACGAAGCGCCACTGCAGAGACATACTAAAAGCTCCAAAACGGGAAAATAGAACTTCATCCGGTAGATCGAGGCCCTGCACTCCTACACTGGCGAAGCCGACGAGGGAGGAGGGGTGGCAATCTATTGGCGGATGAGGAGTGATGGTGCGGTGCGCCAAGAAGATCGCCTCTCTAGGGTTTTCTCTACCTCTTTTTTTTTTTTGAGAACACAGTACAACACAGACACTCACAAATACGCACATACACTCACCCCTATAAACGCACGCACGCACACCCTACCCCTATGAGCACCTCTGAAGGACTGAGCCGGCAGATCTTGAGGTTGACGAAGTCACCACAGGCGCCTCGCTGTTGACGGGCACGTCACCTACCACTGAAAGAATAGCGCCGGATAATCCTGGAATAAATCCAGGTAAATGCAAACGCCCATGCCAAGTCTAGGACTTGAAACTGGGTGGGCTGGTTCCACCACAGGGAACCCAACCATCAGAGTGAGGGTTCTTACCACTTGATCCAAGTATTATCGTGATTAATTTTTTTAAGGGATACTATCTTGATTTTGCTCCAAAAATGTGAGTATATTGATTATGTGACCGGGAATTAGAACACACGTTTCTCCGAAATGAATGCATAATAATCTTTTGAAAAAACAGTAATCATGAGGAACAAGCCCCTACTATTGCAATAACTTCATATCTTCTTCTCTAGAGGAAATAAATTTGAAGACACGCTTATGTTCACAATGTCTATGAGAATACAGTTAACTGTTATGGACATGAGCAATCACTGGATAACAAGGTCCATTGATCAATCATTCGGTCACATGAGTTTTTGTAAGATATATATAGCACTACAGCATTCATATCAGAGAGCCATCTTCTTGCAAGGCAGCAAGAGGCTCCATACCTCCATCCATAAGTCATCTTGTGTGCTGAACTGGTGATTCAGCTAGGCGCTTTATCCAGAGTTTTCTTTAGATCAAGAAGTTTTGACCAACTTTGGCTGTATCTTCTCTTCTGGTTGCCACCCGCTGTGCATTCACAAGACAAGTAGTAATCTGTTACAGCGATCTAAAAACAAGAAATGCAAAATAGCTGGAGCTCGTCTTAATTAGTACATACATTTCCATACGACAGTGGACTTTTCACACGCCTCTGAGCACGAACTCTGCATGATATCCAGATAATAATCAGTAAGAGAGAGGTCGTCTGTCCACAATGAACATGACATGATGTAAGTACAGACCTTGGCTGAGGCTGCTAATCGTATTGTCTCTTGGATTGCTGAGTCGATATCGATTTCGGTTCCTGGCTTCACAGAGATGACCTACTCTAAAAGCGGAAATGGTAAGACGTTGAATTAAGTTCAGTCAGAAGTTGAGAACGAAGAGAATGCACTGTCAGTCCGCGGCCAGCATCGTAACACGTACTGATGGATCGTATTCTCCGATTTCAGGCATCCCACTGTGATCTTTCCTGGAGGAAGACAGCACCGTAATATCGAAGTGCTCGTCAATCTGCAAAACACCAAGTTGACTAAAGTTTCTGTCCACATCGCGAAACCGAACGATCCAAGATCTCATGCTTTCAGTTAAATTCGATGAAAAGTTTCCAATTGTTCCATATTTTCATGGAACATGGAATGATCCAAGTGAAGTACTCTGAAATACCTTTGTGCAGTAGGGGGTGGAGCAGGAATCACAAATTTTGCCGAACGAAGTGACGACTCGCCCTTTTATTGACATTCCGAACTGACTATGCTGAAATTCAGATGAAGAACTCACAGCTATCGGTCAGTTGCTCTTGCTCACTTGCACACCTATGTACTTGAGATCTCACACGAAGCATTTAAATTACCTGCTGTACTAGAAGGTGCACTAGGACGTCGGCGTCGCTCTGCCCGTCTTCGATCAGATCGTCCAGCCTCAGCTCCCGCAGCGTCAGGTCGAAGTCGCTGCTCCACTGATCCCCTCCACCGCGCGACGTTCCGACGGAGATGAGGCTCTGCCGCGTGCCGGTTCCCTTCCGCCGGTTCCTCCTGAGGCTCTGCGTTCAAGAATGCAAGGAGCAGCTACTTGGCCATTCAAATTGCAACTGCATTCCCGCTATATATCCTACCACTGTGTAGTGTTCACCTGTGTAACTTGGACCCTTTTCGGTGCCTCGGTGGGGTAATCTTCTTCGGCTGGAAGCTGCGCGTGCACGGCAAAGCTTCTGCCTCTGCCGTGGTTCCTGCTGCTCGGGAGCTGCGTCATGATCGGGTTCGGCAGCAGCCTCAGCGCCGGGCTGCAAGCTCTCTCCATGGCGTCCGGTCGAGAGCAGAGCTTCGGCCGGTTATGCCGCATGCCGTGGCAATGGAGTCCCGATTACCTTATCCTTTTGCTCCACCCTGGAGTCAGTCATGTGTGGCGCTGGTGAAACCTTTGGATTTACGTAGGGAGTACGTGACAGCTGCTGAAGCAGCTGAACCACACACTGACACACCGTTCCTCTCCAAACGACGTGCCTAGACAGCAGTTGAATCATGGATCAGCCCCGGCCGCCGATGAACTTGAAACAGCTCGATGACAGGCGCGTGAAGAAATAGGAACGCACCCATGATTGCATCATGAAATGTTCACTATGAGCAGGGCCGGCACTAGGACAGGGCAATAAGGGCGCACGGCCCAGGGCCAGCTTGCATAGGGGGAGGGCTATGTCGCGCCCGCCCGAAGGCGGCGCAATTCAACTCCGCCGCGTGAAGCGAGACCCTTTATGGGCCGCTTTGGAGCGGCCCAACAGAAAAGGCAGAGCGTTTTTTTCTGCTTTGTTTTTTTAATTCGGATAGCTATTTCAAATCTAAATAATTATTTTTAGAAATTTGAACAATTTATGAATATGAAAAAAAATTCGAATAATTTTCCAATATGATTAGATTTTAAAATTGAATAATTTTTAAATATGAACAAATTTTAAATTTGAACAATTTTTTAATATGAATAAATTTTAAATTTAACAAATTTCGGGTATGAAAAAATAGATCTAAATTTTTGAATATGAGTAAATTTGAAATTTGAACAATTTTTAAATATGAACAATTTTTAAATATGAACAATTTTCAAATTTGAACAATTTTTAATCTGAACATTTTTTAGTCGGAAAGTTTTTTGAGTTTGAACATTTTTTAATCTAACATTTTTTAATCTATTTTTTTTTAAACTGAACGATTTTTTAGTTAAAATGAACGATTTTTGAGTTTGAACATTTTTTTTAAACTGAATGATTTTTTAGTTTGAACTTTTTTCAAATCATAAAAACGTAAGAAAAAGGAAACAGAAAAGGAAAAAAGAAGCAAAGAAAAAATAAAACGAAAAGAGAAGAAAGAAAGAAGAAAAAGGAAAAACGCCAGATGGGCTGCCCATCACGTATACATTTCAGGCGGAGCTCGCGAATTGCGCCCCTAATGAGCAGCATAGATCATTCAGCGCTTGCCTAGGGGGTCAGACCATGTGCACATGTTGGTATAGTAACATAAATCTCATTAGCAATGTCACAAATAGTCAACTATGTGGGCCTAAAAGTCGTGGAGCAATGAAATAAGAAAAATTAGTCACTTAAGATCCATCACGATAGTCTAGAAACGTGGGAGCAAATAGGGTGGGCATATTACTTGAAACTCATGAGCTTATCGAGTACTCAAAAAATCGCTCGAACTTGGTCACTAATGAGTCTAGGAGAGTTGATATTTTTATCTCGATAAGAAACGAGTTCAATGAGTCAATTTGCGATTACTCGATAGCTCGTAGATTATTTACAATGAAGAATACCAAAAACCTCTAGGACAAAAAAGTACGAGCACTCAAGTTAAAATCTCCAAAGTCTATATCGACGATGAACCAACCTTTTTTATATTCTTTCTCCACAATGATTTTATTATGTTGTTCAAATTTCTTAACAATCTTATCAAGCCTATCGAGAAACTCGACTATTTATTGTGACGAACCAAGTTGGGGTTTCAATCTCATTAAGTTAAGTAAACGAGTTGAGTCGAGCATAACCGTTAACTAACGAGTATTTACGAGTCGAGTCGAGTCAAGCTCGCTCGATATCCACCTCTAAGGGCACATCAGCGTTCGATCAATACAATTAAAACACATGCTTCAATTGGATTCGTTCTTCTCTTTTGTACTTATCACTTTCTCTCTTCTCTTTCATTGCCCCCCAAAATAGCATGCTAATAAATAAAATTGTCATATTCTGCTATTTCCTTTATTCACTCTTATTTCCTTCTCTCCCGCTGCTGGCTCATGGACTCATGGAATTCAAACTATTTTCCTTTTGACTATTTGATTATGTTTTGGCTATCAGGTGGTTCATTAGCGTTTTCTTCCCCGGCCTCTTTTTTTTAAATGGTCAGATAGGGAATCAAGGACACGAAGGACCGTATGATTCCTACTATTTTACTCCAATAAATTTAGCTCTCCTTGCTCCTTTATCGTAAAATTGGTACTAAAAACATGATATTTTTTTAGAAGAAAGGACATAATTTTCCTCTCCTTTCTTGAAAGGGAGCAAATGGGTCAAATACATGAGATTTCTAGCAAGATGTGAAACATAAAAGGTGTTACCTATAGAAATCTCAGGCCGGGGGGGGGGGGGGGGGTGGGATGGCCCCCTAAGTACACAAATAGTTACTCAACCTAATTGAAATCCATACATATATATGCACGTGATTTTTGTTTACTATACTACTATTGCAAGGGACTATTTTTTAGTTTGCCCAGTGCCTCTAGAAAGTCAAAACAGGAGCATGCCTAGCATCCCTACCACCAAGATGAGGGTCAGCTCATCTTGAAAACGCACGCAAGTCTATCGTCGTCGTGTCAGCTCAGTGGGCATCCTCTGCTCGCACCAACATTCCGCTCCTGCTCCGCACTACCAGCCCACTCTGCTTTACGTACTTAAGTTTATCAATGCGCCTATTTTCATGGAGCGGATTCCATTCTTAAAGAGAATTGGTTCAGTTTATTGAGAAAGCTAGACTAGATGGGTCGGTTAACTAAGGGGTAACCGTGGAAAAACACAGATACTCAACCTAACTAAACTAGAACTTGAGGGCGCCACACTAATACTAAGCGCCATACCTGTCGCGACTTCAATGCCGAAGAGAAAGTCAGAACACGAATAGAGACGAGCCTGGGCCTTGCCAAACACAAGAAGAACCACGAAGCACACCACCAAGCCTGCAACACTCGCTTGTCAATGGCGCCCGATGCCGCTGGCATCCCACCGGAAAGCGCCATAGCTAAGTGCATCAGTAGAGTCACGTCTCCAAAATAAGGCCCGCGAGATTAGAAAGTAATAATGTTAAAGACGTCATCCGGATCTAGCAAATTAGATTTAGGATTTGACCTAGAGGGTAACGCCCCAAGGGTTGGAGGGGGCCTTGTCTCTATGACGACGCCATCGTCGTCGACATTAACAAAGTTGGAAAAGACTTTCGCCTGGAATGTCCCGACAACCATTTTCATCGTAGTGCCGCAAGGACAACTTGCCATGCCACCCGCCAATGACCCCACCAATCCAGCTCCCTCACCTAGAGCATCACTAGTGGTGCAAGCCAATGACCCCACCAATCCAGCTCCCTCACCTAGAGCATCACCAGTGGTGCACCACCGCCCACATGGCCAATAGCACCACACCAACACCACAATGTCGTGGACCTGCCGCTCTAGATTCCACAGCCTCCATTCGCCAAGCCCACATATCCGAGTGTTGTCGCCACCATCTTAACCGACACTGAAGCCCCCTCTGACCACTTAGTTGAAGCAGCAAGAGGACGCAACATTTCCCGACTCCACCCTGGAGGCACCGTTCCCACGCCCATGCACCACTCGAAAGCCATGCATTCGCAAATGTCGCACCTCCTCCTCCAAACCCGGTACCCAGGGCCGGCTCTGGCCCAGGGCGAGAGGTGCGATGGCCCAGGGCCCAACCAAAATTGGGGCCCATAACTGGGACGTATATACAAGTGGCGGGCACACTAAAATACATGCCACTAGTAATATGTTCTATAAACTGCCTACATTATTACTGGTAGCGTACATAAAAGTTCACACGCCAGCGGTAATAGGTAGAAGACATAGTAAAAAAGTCTAGAGGCCCATTTATGGTGTTCGCCCTGGGCCCCTAAAATGTTAGAGCCGGCCCTGCCGGTACCTCGAGCCTAAGCAGAACCGCTGTCAAAGATCCATTGCATTGGTCGCACGCCGCCAAGAATTTCTTACTCCGCCCCTCCGCTGCACGCAAAGCATCGGGCTTGCCATAGATTACGCGTTAAACTTCCCAAACGAGATCCCTTAGCCCTCCCTGCCACCGTATGAAGGTCCTCTAGCAGCAGCAGAAAAATATGGTGGAGGTGGGAGCTCAGGTGGCAGCCAAGGTTTCATCACCCGGGTCACCCCTTGAAATCTTGTATTCCCTCCATTCCAAATTATACAATATTTTAGATAAATTAAGGTGGATCTATATACGGATTGAAATGAGTGAACAAACAAACGCATTTTGATAAAATGTAAACATTTTATAATTCGGAACGGAGGAAGTAGATATTACCACGACCCTCAAGAGCTACCTTGTCTAGAAAAATAATGAAATTGTACCTTGTCATGTGTAACCGAGTTTGTGTGATAGGTGGATGCAAAATATCTAGTAAAATAATACTTTTGCTGAGATCGGACTAACTAAAATATAAGAATTTATTTGGTTCACATGATTATAAAAAGCATAAACATGAACAAAAATAGAAAGAGGGCAGAAGTGCAAGTGCATAGCAGATGACCGAAAACACTTGAATTCTGTGAACTTGTGTTTGGTTCAATGGAATAGGAAAATACAAGAATCAAGTCAGACCACATGAGAAATTATAGTTAAGATTCTATTTTGCCACTAAAGATCTCTGTCTCATTCTTTGTGCATAAGGATTTGATAGGAAGGTCCGAAGTGTCTTGTAAAATTCCTACGTTTTTTTTATTTCAACTGAGATCAAAGGATTTGTTCCTATGTTTTTCCTTTACACCATTCATTTGAACCAGACAGATAAATTGTGTCATTGTGCGATATGTTTCTTTACCTATTTTATTTATGCAATTTTCCTTTGAACCAACCAAGGCCTAACTAAAAGAAAAATTCAGAAAGTTTGGATAGTGTTCAAGGGTCCCTTTAGTTTGCATGTTGAAAAGCGCATGAATAAGAAAACATAGGAACAAAATAGCATGCAACAAGGAATCCTGAGAAGAGTTTGCAGCACAGACAAACACATAAGTTTCCTATGAAGATAGATTACAAGTCCTAATCAGCATAGACATAGAGAAGTTTTTACAAGAGGTCTAAACTGTTTCTACAAACCCTATTGGTTTTTAGTGTAGGAAAAGAAATTCACATAAGAATTCATTTCTTCTAACCAAATGAACTCTATAGAAAAAATTCTTACGGATTAGAATTCCAAAAAATATTTTACAAATTTTTTTGAACCAAAGGGGCTCCAAGTCGTTACCTAACATTGTTGCAGAGTGGCGAACAAAACTGAACAGAGTACAATATTAGCATTTGTCACGTTTTGTTTTCTTGCACATGCCTTTGATAGCATATGCCCAAACGTGTCACTTTGTACCATTTCAGTATATTTTGCCTTGTAGTGCGTACATTACATTACATAATCTACAACGTCGCACGCGCCCTACTCTTCTACAAGTATGATTGTTAATATCTACTACCTCTATTTCATAGTATAAGCCTAGTATAGAAGGCTAAGTTTAGCTAATCTGAACTTGGGTATACACATAGCCAAGTTTGGGCCTCATCGCTTACTATTTGAGGTGCTTGTGTGTTTGTGATTGACATTATGGCATTTTATATAAATTTAGTCAAAATGGAACTTAAACATATTCTATGACGGGTTGGATTTCATAAGAGACAAGGTTCGTTTTGCACATATGACGGTTTCATATACAAAATTTCGACAAGGTGGACTGCTGAGTGATTTCATAAAAATATAATGTTATTTTTTTTATTGTAAAGAAACGCTAGCAATCATCGGATAAAATCTCCACACTCCAGTTTTTGGGAAAGATGTAACCTGGTTTTAAGAATGGCATCTAAGGTTATAACCAGCTTACATGCACACAAATAAATTACATTTGTCTCTCAAAACAATTACATCATTCTCTTAGAAATGTAGAAATCCCAAATCAATATGTGAGAAAAAAAATAAGCATCTTGAAAGTCCCCCGAAAATAAACTATATTTTGGTGGGCCAGATCTTTTGAATTGAAATGGTAAAAAGTATCTCATGATGTGCATTTAAACCCGTGCGAGTGTTTTCGTAAAACACTTGTAACAGTAAAGAAAAAATATGATGTTTTGCTAATTCGAGTTGTCTATTTTTACTCACTTCATAGCCTAGTTTTAATTAACTATTGATTAGAACATTATATGTCTTCTTGTTCTAGATCTATGAGTTGAATCTGTAATTAAAAATTTATGACATGATGGATGCATACTGTATTGATGTACATAATTATTTTAAAAAAAGAATCAATCATTTATCATGACATTTTTATGCTAGGTGCACCGGTTGCACAAGAATACCAGGTTCTGTATGAGGTCATTTTTTCTGATTTAATGCTTTTCGGCTATCTTTATTTATTATCAAACATATCATAGCTGGCATGATTAAACTAGGTGGGTCACCATCCCAGACATTGGTTAAAAACGAAACAAAAACTATTCCTAGCCAGCATATGAGCTACTTCATTACAATCTCGCAAACAATGCTCAAAAGTAACTTCATTAAAGCCTGAAATGAGTAACGAACAATCAAAATAAACTGCTGCCACAGATGTTGCCGAAAAGCCTCCCTCCTTCATAGTGTTTATAACTTGTAGGTTATCAGACTAAATAATAAACTTTGTCAATCCAAGATGTTAGGCTAAACGCGAGACCATCTCTGAGAGCATAAGCCTCTGCCATTGCCGCGTCCGCTACAGAAGGGATACAAGTACATGCTGCTGCAATAAATTTTCCCGTATAATCACGCACAATTACTCCCGAACTTCACCTTCCTTCATTCACTTCAAACGCGGCGTCGACATTTATCTTTAGTAAACCTTCTGGAGGACAAACCCACCCCTTTCTCAAACTAGGAGTGGATTTCTTCCTTACTCTCGAGAAACTCATCGCAAGAGCCCCAATAGACATAGTTGATCGGTGAGTGGCTTGAATAGATTCTCCAGGAACACACTGCCTCCTCTCCCACCATATACCAAGCTGTTGTAAGAGTAAGGACAATAGTATAGCCGGTTGTTGGCTATAAGATAATGTCATGTCATCTTTAGCCCACATAATTACCAACAAGTATAATAGTTGGCTGCAAATATGGACTCGCTTATTAAAAGTGTTGCCACGCAAAATTGCACAGCACCACGGTAACCGTCGTACTTTCGTGACGACGAACCGATTGCTTTCCGAGCAAAGCAACAAAGATCCCCTCGCTTTCGTGGAGGAGAGACGACCGCTTTTCAGCGCAAAACGGCGAAGATCAACCAAACCCTAGGGTTGTTAGGGCTCGGCAGGGAAGAACTATGAATAAAAAGACATGTAAAAAGGTACGTGAAAAGTAGATGTGTATTTGATGAATATCGATTGATTGGGGGCTCTCTCAATCGGCCGTATACCTATATAAATAGGTAGCCTGGTCTTTGGCGTACAAGGTGGACACGGAAGGTTTCCTTGGCATGCAAGCCGAATCTAAGAATTCCTAATTTTAAACCAATCCGGCTAGTACTAGTACGTACGATCGTAACAGATAAGAAAACCATGGTGCACTTGCCGTACGCGATTAAGTAATCTCCAATACGCCTTCAGCTTGGCGCCGAGGCCTGCTAGGACTTGTCCTGTGCATCTGCATTTTTTTTTTTGCGGGAAAACAAGATATATTAGAACAAGGATCCTTACAGATCAGCCCAGAACAAAGGAAAAATTACAACCAAGTCTTGCTGGACCACGAAACCAACAATGGCAGAAACAGAACAAGCCGCCGGCGCGCCGCTGCCGCTACTCGTCTTCTTGACTTGGATCAGGAGAGCCCCCAGGCGGACGGGAAGTCGACGATCCTCGAACTTCGAAAAGCCTCCATCCTGCAACGCCATCGTCGCCGTCTTGCACCAATACATCGCTGCCTTCAACTTATTGCATAACCGGAGCCGCCGCACCTCGGCCTCCGGCGAGGGGAGCCCCGCCCAGTAGATCCGAAGAACCACGAGCAGGGACAGGTCGTGCGGTCGACGAAGAAGCTCACCTGAACTCCGCCGTCGAAGAAGGCGACCACCGACCTGCACAGCACCACCGACCGCGCCGCCATCTCCTCCGCGCCGCCGGCTGAGAACCTACGTAGCTCAACACTATATACACGGCGGGATCCGGTGTTCCCCCACCCTCCCGCCGCCGGAGCGGCCGCCGGAGGGCGAGGGAACCGCCGGAATCGCCGCCGGCGAGGTGAGCACACAGGAGGATTCAGAAAATCGCCTCTCGCACTGTTACGGGGAGAGGTCGGGTCCAAGTTCCCTTTTATTGCATCTGCATTTTTAACCCAGCTTATCTCTGAATATACTCCAGACTTGTCTCGACAGCAGTTGCTCTCCATATATTTCTACTGCTTCAGTATCTACTCTTCCGACATCTTGTTTGGGTTCAACCAAGGCTGCCTTTCTTGACTAAATAGCAAGTTCAGATATATATGTCAACGAGTAACCGAACCACAATAATTTAAAACTAATTTGGCTTATAATAAAATATCTAACAGCCAAATTATACCTTCAACACATGCCCCCCTGTTTTTGGTACAATAGTGTATTTATCAAAAAAAAAACATAACTGTACCTCAGTATGATGTTGTCGCTTCACCGACGATACCATTACTTAGGGCGATGTCCAAAGAACACATCGGCCCAATATTCTGCTTAGGACGATGTCTAAATTTCATCGGCCAATTTTTCATCTTAGGGCGATGTCAAAACTCATCGGCCAAACTTTATCTTAGGGCGATAATTTTAATAATGTATCGGCCATTGCATTTCAAGCTTCGGGTGCATGAAATTCAGCGGGCAATGCGAACACCATATTAACATTCAGATCAGTAGGTATCTCCTTGTTGCTTCCTGAATCCTCGTCATCAATTGTGTCATCTGCGGGGTCAGCAACTATGTCATCTATGGCTCTACTCTCCTTCCCCGCAATGTGCTTCTCCCTCCATATCATCTTCGGCGATATAGGTTTTTCTCGTTTGAACAATTCATCGTTCTTCTTCTTGGCTATTTCTTCCTTTATTTTCAAAGCTCGCAGTCGCTGTACACGCTGTTTCTGAGTGTGTGTGAGCCCCATCGGGCACCACCGAGGTCCAGGTTTAGTCCCTATAGCAACTGACTGAATTCTGCTGCCCCCCGAGTCTCTCGGCATGTACTGACGTATAGTCATCCGTGGGATAAATATTCTTTTATTGGCGGAAATACTTTTCTGCTGATATGACACACCTCCGTCTGCAACTTTCTGGCTTCCTCTATCACTTGGATTCCCATATTGATTAAACGTGCCAAAAACAATTGGAGACCAACCTGTGGAGGTACATGAACTGTTGTTTCTCATAGTTGGATCGGTATGCATGCTAACTAATTTAGTTTTCTGGCTCGTACTGGAGCTGGCAGCATACTTACTATCCAAATATCTCGCTTCTGTATTAACATCTTTCTTCTGCACCGATCCACTCCTTGCAAATATTTTTGCTCCTTTACTATTCTCAGTGCCTCCAGTGAATATACCAGCAGATGCATCAGCTGACTCCTTAGCACTAGCACATACAGCTGCCTTCTCTGAACGTGTGTGCACATTAGGCTCCAAGCTAGCATATACGCTCATGTCTTCTGCTGCAGTATCTTTGGTGCAGCTATGTTCAGATTCATCACGTGTGACAGCTTCCTTTATATGGTTTTCACGGTATACCGGCATCCACACGTATTTTCGACCACCTCTGTATACTGTGCCAAAACCATTTGGAAACAAACTTGATGTTCCTGGACTATTGTTTCTCAGGACTGAATTGGTACGTGTTCTAGCTGAACCAAACTTCATACTAGTAGTAGTAGTAGTAGTAGTAGTAGTAGTAGTAGTAGTAGTAGTATAAGATGCGTCAACGGTATTGCCGAAACCTTTATCCTTTGTACCAGTATCTTTTTTGTGCACCGATCCACTCCATACGGTTTCAGCATACGTTGTCTCTATACCATTATCAATACTTTTAGCTGGTTGGCCTTCTCCAAGTTTCAGAGCATGAGCAGTACTTAAATCATCTGAAATTCTTACAGTCTGAAGTTTAGCATACTTCACCGGCACCCAAGAGAGTTTGCAGCCACCATTATATTTTCTGCCACCTGTATTGCGACCCGGTGGTCGGTTCCCTCGAATGAGAATTGCATCACGTGGCTGAGATTTATCATTGAACCGAGCCCTTTTCTCATGCGAGTGTGGTCTGAACATAGGCCTCTGTGGATCCCATTGTGCTTGAAAATAACCTGCTGGACCGGTAGAGCATAGAGCCTGAGGATTAAAACACCACGGAGCAAACTTTGGATATATAGGAGGTGCACCGCGCCAATATGCAGGCTGCATGATAAAATACGGGCACTGGTCATATGAATTTCTTCGACATCGCTCATGACCTCCATGTCCAGAAGATGGCCTAAGACACTTAACGCCTCCAAGACGATTAAACGCATTGTTGTCCTTGTGTGATGTATATTTTTCCAACAACATGTTAACGGTCGGCTTTATCCTTGGAGCTTGTCACTTTTATTCAATGACTTTGCACACTCCTACTTCTGAATTTTTTGGCTTTATCATTCTTGGTGCAGCACTATCATCAACAACAACATTTTTCCCTTTGGTAGATTCGGTTTGATCCGACCGAACAAGAATTTTCTTTTTCTCAAACTGAATCACATTGATAAGAGAAGAATCACTATTGAGTTTTGTGTTAGTATTCTTTGTAAATGTCAATCGTTCGTCATTAATGGCCGATTGTACCTGTCTTCGAAACACATTACAATCATTAGTAGAGTGAGAAAAGAATTGTGCAACTTGCAATAAGCTCCTTTATCCAATTCTCCTGGAGGTGGAATAATATGACCTTCTCTCACACTAATCAATTTTTCTTGCAGTAAAACATCAAAAATCATATCACACTTGCTAATATCAAAAGTATACTTTATTTCCTCTCTTTTAGCAGGTGTGGGCTTTGGAGCAAATAATGCAAAAGGATTATACTTTGGCACTTGAACCCATTCAGCTACACATAGGTCAATGTCGTCTTCACTAACCGAATCGCTGTCATAATCTAAAGCATTAGTCATTTTGTTCTCCTTCTCTTTATCATTAAACCGGCTGTTGTGTTTAATTTCATTAGCCCGGTTTTCTTGCGCCAAAGCCTTATGCAAAACTTGATCAACATCTAAAAACTCTTGCCCTTGTAATTTATCCTTTATATGAGTGAGCAGGCCTGAAAAAGCAAGATCAGCTAAATCCTTTTCGGTTATGGTCAATCTAAAACATCGGCTTTTGACATCTCTAAACCTCCTAATATAATCATCGACATGTCATTGTATTTCTGCCTAACCATAGTCAAATCGGAAAGCTGAAGTTCAGTTCACCTCGATAAAAATATTCATGAAATTTTTCCTCTAATTGTGCCCATGTTGAAATAGAATTGGGAGCAAGCGATGTAAACCAATCAAATGCAGTACTGGACAAAGACAATGGAAATAATTTAACTCTATAAACATCCGATGTGCTGGTTCACTACATTGTGATAAAAAATTCCCTACGTGCTCAAAAGTTGATCTACTATCCTCGCCTGTGAACTTAACAAAGTTCGGAATTCTAAAACCAAGAGGATATGACGTTGAGTCAAAGTAATCGGGGTATAGTTTTTTATTTGCACGTGCTCTATCCTTAGGTTCTAAACCAAATTCTCTAAGTATACTATCAAGCTGATCCTTAAAACTAACACTGGGCTGTGGAGAATTGGTTTGTTGAGTAGATGAAACACAAGCACGCGGTTGAATCTCCGGCAAAGAAATTTGAGCATGTGACATTTGCAACAGAGACCCACTGGAACATAAATCGTGTACCGACCTGCACGAACACCGGTACGGACCGGCGCAGTGATTTTGTACTGTATGCTACCGACTGATAACTAGCTTGCTGCAAATTAGAATGAAAGGGTGCACTTTGGTTATTACTGTGACAATTTTGTGGCACCGAAGTTGAGATAGCAGGAGCAGCTACACTAGGCATAAGATTATCAGCCGAATTGTTCACATAATTACGGCCACCTTGATTGTTATTTAAATGGACCTTAGACTGGGCAACATGAGCCGAGGGATCGGATATATATGTATAGATAGGAATATTATTAAATTTGCTACTATCCGGAACCATCAGACTTTTTTCGTAATATGCATCGTTGCTTTGGAGCAATAACGAGTGACCATGAAGAGCTAGACTATTTTCAAGATTAGTCGAACTGCTTATATAATTCCAGCCACCTTGATTATTGTCCAAAGGGACCTGAGGCTGGGCACCATGAGGTGATGCATCGGATATATGTGTGTAAGTAGGAACATTATTAAATTTGCTACTGGCCGGATGCGTCGGCCTTTTCTCTGAATATTCATCGTTGCTTTGGAGCACTATGGAAATAAAATTATCAGCCGAACCAGCATGATTCCGGCCAATTTGATCGCTGTTGCTAGCAACGTCAGGCTGCTGTGCTAGATTAGCCGAAGCGCCAGTAATTTGATTATGAAAATTAATTGATCTACTGTTTTCGGCCGGAAGTATCGGCTTTCTACCAGAATTTTCAACTCCAATTTGCATCATTGCCGAGCTAACATTATGAGGTATACTCAAATTTACTTGCTACAGCTCTAAGCGTGCGTGACATGTCTATTATGTCGGAATCATGTTTACTAGCTACAGACACATCAATGAGATGAGTAATATTTTCGGTTGGCTTTTTTACCTCAGCGTCGAGTGTATTGGAAGGACTCGGCATAGGTACCTTCTTTACGACGCCGTCTCTTGTCTTCTGGTATCCAGCCAACATCAGTTTCATCATCTTGGCTTGCTCTTCGTCAAGCTCTCGTTCGAGCTCACGCCGATCCTCTTCCGACAGATCATCGAGGGTAACGGCGATGTTGATGTCGGGGTTGACGTCGCTACCGTTCTTGATAACGGTGTTCATCGTGTGTATCTTCTTGTTCTTCGTCCCCAGCGGAGTCGCCAATTGTGTTGCCATGCAAAATTGCACAGCACCACGATAACCGTCGTATTTTCGTGACGACGAACCGATTGCTTTCCGAGCAAAGCAACAAAGATCCCCTCGCTTTCGTGGATGAGAGACGACCGCTTTTCAGCGTAAAACGGCAAAAGATCAACCAAACCCTAGATCTGTTAGGGCTCGGCAGGGAAGAACTATGAATAAAAAGACATGCAAAAAGGTACGTGAAAAGTAGATGTGTATTTGATGAATATCGATTGATTGAGGGCTCTCTCAATCGGCCGTATACCTATATAAATAGGTAGCCTGGTCTTTGGCACACAAGGTGGACACAGAAGGTTTCCTTGGCATGCAAGCCGAATCTAAGAATTCCTAATTTTAAACCAATCCGGCTAGTACTAGTACGTACGATCGTAACAGATAAGAAAACCATGGTGCACTTGCCGTACGTGATTAAGTAATCTCCAATACGCCTTCAGCTTGGCGCCGAGGCCTGCTAGGACTTGTCCTGTGCATCTGTATTTTTAACCCAGCTTATCTCTGAATATACTCTAGACTTGTCTCGGCAGCAGTTGCTCTCCATATATTTCTACTGCTTCAGTATCTACTCTTCCGACATCTTGTTTGGGTTCAACCAAGGCTGCCTTTCTTGACTAAATAGCAAGTTCAGATATATATGTCAACGAGTAACCGAACCACAATAATTTAAAACTAATTTGGCTTATAATAAAATATCTAACAGCCAAATTATACCTTCAACAAAAAGCTAGCCCACATTACACTCTCACAAGTTGCCTATAATGACCGCTTCTCTCCTCCCTCCTATTCTCTCTCATCCAACTAAGCAAAAACACAATATTTAAATCTTTAGAGCCTGTTGACTAGACTGTATTGTACTTGCTGTAAGAGCAAGTTCAGGTATACCAATCTCCCCAGCATTATTCCATTGCCCTCGCATACAGATAATATTTTCCAGCGCCATGGCACCAGATCGATCAAGAAATGTTGCTTGATGTATGATATCATGTGGTCCAAGATGTGTCCTGATTTCTTGTGCTCTTCCACATTTAAAAATCAGATGCATTAGATCTTCACAATGGGTACTGCATAATGGACACGAACTCTGCGATATAATTGCCGATTAGCCAAAATTCTCGAAGCAGACCATGGAGAACACGCCATCCAAAAAAAAAATCTTTGATGCTAATTTGAAATCCCAGAGTCTCCTCCACACAGTTTTAGTTTCTGAATCCTCCAAACCCATAATGTTTCTCTCGTGACGACCAAACTGGTACGACCATTCGGCATGATAAGCTGACCGTACAGTAAAGAACCCTGATTTCGTGTGATGCCATGCAATAAACTCATTCATACCTGGCGGTGCAATGGGGATCTCTAGAATCCTCACAGTATCAATAGGCCAGAATAAACTCCTGATCAACTGCTCGTCCCAGCTGCCAGTCAACGGATCAATGAGATTTGAAACTCTAGTAATTAAATTGTTTTTTTAAACAAAACAGGCAATTTGCCTCATTTTATTAAAAAAAAGTAGGAGAGAATTGACCGGTTAATTAACGTAAAACCGGCCTAAAACCGATACAAACGCCCTCGCAAACCGTCATGGAACACGACCGCTTCGAGGGCACACTCAGCCACCCTGGCTACCAACACGAACATCACACACACCACTAAAAGCGAGGACAGACGTCGAGGTTGTCCACCGGCGGCATCGTCATCACTCCTCCCGAGCAAGCGACTCCGACTTCGCCGAAGAAACGACCACCAAAGAGAGCCTCACCGCATCGGCAGCGAGAAGCCCACGCCGGCCTATGCCAAACAGATGACTCATCGCACGGGACAGGCAGCTCCGATTTTGAAGACGGGCTCCGAAGAGGAGATATGCAAGACCTGCGCCGAAGAAGCTCTTCACACGGACCGCCCCTGCAGGTCACCGTAACGCTGCTCATACGAAGTCTTGAAAACATAGCAGCTCCGACTTCACAACCTGGGAAGACCAACAGGAAGACTCGGACACGTCGGAGCAGAGCCGACTAACAGGGTCTTGCCGCGACCAAACCATCGCTCGCCATCATCGTCGTTGCCCAGCCTGATTCTCCACACGGAAACTCCACGCCGCCGACCGGGCACCTGCCGATCGCGACGCCGCACACGTCCAGCCCAAGGAAAGTGTGGATGGAGCCGATGAACTTCAAGACGACGCCCTAAAGAGGGTCACGGCGTGGAAGCGCCGCCGCCGCCCGACCCCGCCGGGGTCAAGGCTTTCGCCCGAAGAACATGACCAGGGGATTGTGGTTGTCAGATAACTCCATGACGGCGCCTCCACCGAGGAAAGCGACGTCCAAGAACGCCGCCGCCGGCCAGCAAGCCGACAGACCTTCGCCCGAGCTCCGACAGGAACCACCACCCCGCGCTGCCGACGAAACGCCGCCAACCCACTGATCCGCTGAACCATGCACCTCCTGAGCGGCAGCAGCGCCTCTGCCACACCAGGACCATCCACAGACCTCGACGCCAAGATCTGGCCACCCAGATCCGGCACCCACCTGCAGTGCCGAACGCGGACGTCGACGGCGCTCCGGTCAACACCGGAGAGCGCCACCCACAGAGCCTGGAGGTAGGCTGCCACCCCACCAAAACCAGACCGGACGAGCTAGCAGGAGGAGCCCGCCCCGCTCGTCGCCGTCGCTGCACAGCAGCTAGGCGCCGAAGCCGCCAGCCGCTGGAGCACCGCCGCCACCACCGCGCCGCGCAGCCAAAGGTGGGCCGAGCCTTACCTTTAGGCGTATGAACTTTTCTGGTTACTAGATGGCACCAAGGATCCTCCCAGATATTTACTTGTGTCTCATCTCCAATTCTCCAAATGCAGCCCCTTCTAAAATTCTCCATACCTGCAAACACACTTTGCCAAGTAAAAGAGCTTCCCGGTTTCAACAGGTTCCGTCCGTGTCCGGATAATAGGGTGCTCTCAACACCCTTGCACAAAGAGAGTCTGGTTCCTCTAAAAGCCTCCAACATTGTTTTGCAAGCATGGCCTTATTAAAAGTATGCAAATCTCTAAACCCCATGCCTCCTCTCGATTTTGGGATACATAGCTTCCACCATGCTACCCAGTGTATTTTTTTTGGTTCTCATCATCACCCCACCATAATTGTGAAATAGCATCACATATTCCTTTGCAAATGTTTTTCAGAATTTGAATACTGTCATCACAAAAACAGGAATGGCTTGTGCAACCGCTTTAATTAAAGCCTCCTTTTCTCCCATAGATAGCATTTTTTTCTTTCCAACCACTCATCCTTGCTAAAACTCTTTCAACCAAATGCTTGAAACCAATCCGATCTATCCACTCCAACCATAGCGGGCAGACCCAAATAGCGCCTGGCAAACCTCCACTCGGTCATCAAACACCAGTGTTTGCGTCACTAACCAGCTGCCTCGAACTTGCACAATAATCATCAAGGATTTTTTTGAGTGCTGTAGCATTACTCCGGTTAGCCTCCATTAAGATCAGCGAGTCATCCGCAAACAGAAGATGTGATATGTGGTTGGTTTTACAACTTAAGAGTAGACAATGCCAAAAGATAATCTCAATATAAGTAACATTGGTCAGCCTCCACAAACTACAATATGCTATACATCTGCATTACCAACGGGTAATCCTTTATTTCGTTGACGAAGGATTTGACATTTCTCTGTGCCAAACTCCTCGCCTCAGCCGTCACGACTTTCTCCCTCAGCGCGTCCATTCTCCGCTGCAAATGCCTCCCCTCTTTCCCTTCCATGATCCGTTCGATGCATCCCCTCACCTCGACTCTGCTCATGCTCCCGAGCCTGATCCCGATCTCCCACACGCTAGTAATGTACGCACAGTTGACGAACTGGTCGCCGGCGACGGGGCAGCACAGGAGGCGCACCCCGTGCCGGACGGCCTCCACGGTGGAGTTCCAGCCGCAGTGCGTGAGGTAGCACCCGACGGCCGCGTGCGCGAGCACGTCCTCCTGCGGCGCCCAGTCCACCACCTTGCCGCGGCCGGCGCCGGCGACCCTCTCGACGTAGCCGTCGGGGAGCCCGGCGCGCCATGACGGGTCCTTCTTCAGCGCCCACAGGAACGGCCGCCCGTGGCCTCCAGCCCCAGCGCGAGCTCCCGGACCTTCTCGGCGCCGATCGGCCCGACCCAGCTGCCGAACGAGACGTACGCCACTGACCCGGCACGCTGCCTGTCCAGCCAGCCGATGCACGTCGAGTCTGCCTGCCACATGCTGGACTGCGCCTTGCACGGTGCCACGGCGCCGCCGTCGCCTTTGGTGCGCTCGTCGCTGTCGCTCCCAGCGCCGGTCGCTGACAACGGTCCTACCGGGAAGATCCGCGGGCTCTGCAGACGCGCGGGGCGGCCGTCGTCGTCGGCCGTGACACCACCGCCGTCCTCGCCGGGGAAGGAGTTGACGAGCACCGAGCGGAAGCTCCTCGCGCGGTGCAGAGCCCGGAGCCAGAACGCGAACCTCGACTTCTGGGTAGCCGAATCGCCTACGAGCCATGGCACCTCTCCGTCCTTCAGTTCGACGTGTGCCGGCAAGATCTTGAGGGCTCGAATCATCTGCTCCTGGCCAACCTCATCGCCGTCCTCGGATTGATTTGGCGATGATCGAGGGGTACCTGCATGCATGTTCGTAAAACCGATCAATCGGCGAAACGCAAAACCCCGGCTGAATCTTTGATATGTCCACTAGACCAGACACGGAGACAAAACTGTACGAACTGAGGCTACAGCTTCTGAATTCGCAGGGTACCACCTCACATGCATGGCGAGATCGATCGGTGACGACGTTTAATCATGCATCCCGATAGAGCAGTCGTCCGATCTACCATGCCAAAGGACCAGCCGTCATTTCGGTAGATGTAGTTTTCAGTACGTACGTGTCTGCTTCTGGTCAGGCCTAGTCATCTTGTCTTCTTCCGCATGCCACATCGTCTACTGCTCCATAATCGGGAAGACACGTATACTGAGCCAAGCAAAAAAGATGAGGCCCGCTCCCGCGACCTCGCAGGCGACCGCACCTGCCGCGCCGGCCGCCGCCCCCGCCACGGCTGCCGCCGCCGGTTCGTCCCGCCCCTGCCGCCGCCCCCGCGCGGCTCCCAGCTGGTTTCCAGCCCCAGGTAATTCGCCCCGCGCCCGTGTCTACTCCGCCATCAAGCGCTTCGCCGGATCTGGATCTGGTGACGCCATCGCCGCCGCCCAGGCGTCAGGCCTCGGTCGGCTCTGTGACCTGCGTCCCCGACACGCCTCCGGAGCTTCTTCGGCCAGCTCCCGCGCAGCTGGCTCCGCGTCTGCCAGCCCTCAATGCCGCGTCCCGCTTCTCTGCGGCCGGTGGGTGGGGGAGTCTGGCTTGTATCCCTGCAGGGGATCCTGGGCCTTCAATGCCCGCTGCAGGGGATCGCTGGGAGATGATCCTCCCTTCTTCAATGCCTCGGGAGGACGACAAGATGGAGCACGGCGACGGGATGGGCACTCAAGGGCGATGGGAGATGGTCGTCGCCCGTACCCCGCGCCGCCCGGCTTTGCCTTCAAGCCCGCCTGCAGCATTCATTGCTCCTGCTCTTCCAAGCTGGCTCGCGGGGCGTTGCTTCCGTTGTCTTTCAAAAGGACACCGAGCTTGTGACTGCCGCGACCCCATCAAGTGCAGGCGCTGCTTCCGCAACGGACACCGCGCCCGTTTCTGCCGCTATCCTCTGGAGCCGCCACCGAGTCCGAGCACCTTCAGCCCGTCGCCAAGACCTGCGCCGCGCCCCGTCCGTGCTCCGGCTGCCGCTCGCCTGCCTGCGCCAGCTCAGGCTTGGCAGCCTCGGCCCGCCCCTGCTCCGGTCCGCCCCGCCCCTGCGCAAGTTCCAGCTCGTGCAATGGCGCCCCGCATCGGCGACCCCGAGCTCCGCGTCGAGGAGGACTTCGTCGTCATCGCCAACACGCCCGCGATGCAGCAGTCGGCGCTGCTGCTCAGTTCCAACTATGCTGTGGCGTGGGTGGATGGCATGCATCCCAACATCTCGACTGCCACCATCGCCGCCGCCTTCGCCACCCGCTGCAGCGCCATCGAGGGGGATATCACTGTGGTGCGCCACTTCCCCGAGCAATTCCTCGTCAGCTTCAACCACCCGCACCACTGCAACCTCGTCGTCAACGCGCAAAGCTTCCCCTCCAACGGCCTCATCATCCAGGTTCGAGCTTGGCGCCTTGAGGCTCATGCTGAAAATGTGAACATGAACTACCATATCCATGTCTGTGTGGAGAAGCTGCCCCTGTATGCGTGGAATGATGATGCCGTCGCGAAGACCCTCGGCCGAGCTGCTCCCTCGACTACATCGACGGCCGTTCCATTCGCAAGGAGAACACGGAGTGGCTCGGGGCGTGGGCTTGGACAGACAACCCCAACGCTCTCCAAAGGTAAAGTGGGTGACCCTTCCTGCTCGCAATGCAGCCGGGCGAGTCGCAGGCGCATGGGCGCAGGGGTCTGCGGCACCGCGTCCTCGTCCACCTCGACATCTTGGAGGACCACTCCACGCTCGACACCAACGGCAACCCTTTGCCGGCAAGGAACTTCTCCTGGAAGTTGGGCCAGGTCGATGGCCGGGGTGCGCAGCCGCGCCGTGACCAAGCAAGAAGGAGCGATCAGGGACGCCGCGATGATGACAGAGATCGCGACCGCGATGACCGCAGAAGGAGGGATGATGGTCGCGGCCGCGACGGGGACCGCAACAAGGAGAGCTGGGGTGCGAGGCTCCGCCGGAGCCTCTCAAGAACGCGTGACGGGGACAACCGTCGCCGCTACGCCAGTGGAGATGGGCGCCACCATGGAGCTCTGCCGCTCCAGCTTGCAGCGACGCCGGAAGATGCAAGGCCGATCATGCAGCACGCTTTCGTGCCGCAAGAAGTCGACGACCCCACGCCGCAGGACGGAGTCTTCACCGACGTCGACACCTCTGATGATGAAGCTCTGGCCACGCCGCGCTCGAGCCGTGCCGCGGCGCGCCACGCCTCGCCACGCTCGGCCAGGCGCGTCTCCAGGGATGCCCTCACGCCGCCCACGTCGCCTTCCTCGGTGCTGCCGTCGTCCTCGCGCGCGTCCAAGGCCTCGGCGCCTCGCTTGGCGGAGGCCAGCGCTTCTGCTCTGCTGCTCTGTGCCCCGGACCGCCTGCAGCTTCCCTCGCCGAGCCGGTCTCCCTCGCGCCCGCCCGGCTTCGACAGCTCGCCCGTGCAGACAACTCCTCCGTTCATCACTTCGTCAACGCCGAGCCGCACCCCGGAGCTGTCCCGCGCAGCTCCTGTGCAGCCGCCGATTGCGGAGCCGCTGTTCAGGCTGTGTTCACAGCCTCTGCTCTCTCCGCCAAGCTCGTCTCCTCCGCTTCGTCCAGTGAACAGGCGCAAGACCCTTGCGGGCATGGCTATGTCGCGCACCGGCGGGTTCTCTCTACGTCGCGTCGACGAGCAGAACAAGGCCAAGCACAAGGCGGGCCCGGTGGCTGGGGGGCTGAGGCCCTTGTGTGCCGCGGCCTCGGCATCATCTCTGAGGGACAGGTGGTCACCGCGGCGGCGCTCGACAAGCTCTCCTTCATGTTCAAGGACAAGGTGGAGCCGGCCGTGATGCAGCAGATCAGGGTGCTGTTCAAGGTCAACTCAGCTGCGGATGATGCTGTGGATGAAGCTCTCATTGGCCATGGAGGAGCCCAAGGCCTCGACGTTGAAGCAGAAGACGATGCGGCTGCCGTTTCTGCTGTTTGATCTGTTCTGTGCTGTTCTGGTTCCAGGGCTGCTTTAGTTTCATTATGTTAGACTTCCTTATCAATTTGCTAAGTTGGAATGTTAGGGGGTTAAATGATGATGATCGAAAAACTGCTGTTAACGAGACCTTAGCTTCGTCTTCATGTCAACTTGTTTGTCTGCAAGAAACGAAGTTGCAGGCAGTCAGTGCTTCGGATGCCTTCTTCATTGGGGGAAACAGATTGCGTGGTTTTGCCGAGAGGCCGGCTTTAGGTACAAGGGGAGGAATATTGCTGCTGTGGGATGACTCGATCATTCAGGTCTCGGATGTTGTGGTCGCTGAATTTTGCTTGTCTGCTACTGTGCATGTCATTTACGCCGACTGTGATTTTCGGATCACCACCGTCTACGGCCCCACGGCGGCGACTAGAAAAGACGACTTCTTCGCCGAGCTCATCGCTCAAAAGCCGCAGGTTGGAACCCGTTGGGTGGTTCTCGGCGATTTCAACCAAATACACCGCGCTAGGGACAAGAACAAGGCAAATGTAAACCGCGTCGTATCAACCGCTTCCGAAATGCCTTGCACTCTTGTGAGTTGAATGAGGTGCACCTCCAAAACCGGCGGTTCACATGGAGTAATGGGAGGCTTAATCCTACCCTTTGCAAGCTTGATGCCGTCTTTTGCAATGCCGAGTGGGATCTTCGTTTTGGAACTCATGTGCTTCACGCACTCTCCTCTTCGCTCTCCGACCATTGTCCACTTCTTCTCGCCGATGATAGTGGTCCTTTCAAGCCAAGAACTTTCCGTTTCGAGAACTTTTGGCTCCGGTTGCCGGGTTCAATGATGTTGTGAAAGCCTCATGGGATGCACCAATTGAGCACACCGAGCCTTACCATATCTTATTCCATAAATTGAAGCGTCTAGGGGTTTGCCTCTCCAAGTGGTGTCGATCCTTATTTCCTAAGCCTAAGGTTCTTCTCCATGCGGTGCTACTTGTCATTCTTCAACTCGACTTGGCTCAAGAGAGACGGCAACTTTCCTCGGAGGAGCATGCCCTTCATGCTCGGCTAAAGCGCAAGGTGCTTAGTTTGTCCGTCCTTGAGAGGTCTAGAAAGAAGCAAGCTTCCCGCATCCGCAATGTCAAAGAGGGAGATGCCAACACAAAGTTCTTTCACTTGAAGGTGAATTGGAGACGCCGGAAAAATCACATGCATCGGTTAAAGCATAACAATGGGTGGGTAACGGAGCATGAGCAAAAGGAGGAGATCATCCATGACATTTCTCTTCGGCCCTTGGTAGAGGTGAAAGAAGATCCCATGACTTCAATTGGGAGGAGTTACACTTCGACAACCCGGATCTTGAGGACTTGGCCGCGCCCATTTTGGAGGAGGAAGTGAAGAACGCGATTCATGCTATGCCGACCGATAAGGCTCCCGGTCCGGATGGCTTCACGGGAGCTTTCTTCAAGAGATGTTGGGAGATTATTAAAGTGGACGTGATGAGGGTGATAGATTCTTTTGGAAACCTCCACACCGTCAACTTGCATTGGCTCAACTCCGCAAATGTGGTGCTCCTACCAAAGAAAGAAGGGGCGGAGGAGATTACCGACTATAGGCCTATAAGCCTCATCCACGCCATTGCAAAAATTATTGCCAAGATTCTTGCGATTAGACTTGGGCCACTCATGAATGAGCTTGTCTCCAACGCCCAAAGCGCTTTCATCAAGAAGAGAAGTATTCATGACAACTTTCTTTACGTCAAGAACTTGGCTAGACGCTTGCATAAGAACAAGAGAGCATCTCTTCTATTCAAGTTGGATATTAGGAAAGCATTTGATTCGGTTCGGTGGGATTACATTCTTGATCTTCTCCAACGGAGGGGCTTCCCAAGTAGGTTTCGGAATTGGATTGCCGCGCTTTTGTCTACCTCGTCCTCGCGCATTCTCCTTAATGGTGTGGCCGGCCACCCTATTAGACATGGGAGGGGGCTAAGGCAAGGGGACCCCCTCTCCCCGCTACTTTTCGTCATTGCTATTGACCCACTTCAACAACTACTTGAGAAGGCCACTACGCTTGGGATGCTTCACAAAATAAGGGGGAGAGGCACCGTCTTGCGCACTTCACTCTATGCGGACGATGCGGCTATTTTCGTGGCGCCTTTTAGGGAGGATATCTTAAATCTCAAGAGCATTCTTCATGGTTTTGGAATTGTGACGGGCCTTTGCACCAATGTTGGAAAGAGCTCCGTGGTGCCTATTCGTTGTGAGGGAATCAATCTTGATAACATCCTTGAGGGTCTTCCGGTGGTTCGCGCATCCTTTCCCATGAGATACCTTGGCTTGCCTCTCTCAATTTGGCAATTGCGTTTGGTTGATTTTCAACACCTCGTGGACAAATGTGCGGGAAAGGTTCCCGCTTGGTATGGAAGATTCTTCACCATGGCCGGCCGTGGCACCCTTGTGAAATCGGTCCTTGCTTCACAAGCTATTCATCACTTGACGCCATTGATTATCCCTCCGGGCCTTACTATCAAGCTCAACAAGATTTACCGGGCGTTCTTTTGGGCGGGCACCGACAAGGCTTCCGGTGGGAAGTGCAAGGTTAATTGGGAAGCCGTTTGTCGCCCCACCGACCTCGGTGGGCTTGGGATCCTCAACACCGACAAGTTTGCTAGAGCTTTGCGGTTACGGTGGCCTTGGCTTCTTTGGAAGGATCCTACCAAGATTTGGGCCGGGTTGGGAACCCCTTGCACGGAGGTGGATATGGACCTCTTCTATGCTTCAACAACTATCACCGTGGGGAATGGTGCGAAGGCGCAATTTTGGGAGGCGCCGTGGCTTCATGGCCAAAAGCCCAAAGATATTGCTCCACTCGTGTTCCTTGCCTCCTCTAGAAAGAAATGGACCATTCAACAAGCCCTCCTCAATGATGCTTGGGTGCAAAAGATAAAGCTTGATGAAGACTTCTCCATGCAGCACATCTTCGAGTTCGTTGACCTCTCAACCAAGTTGCAAAATTTCGGTTTTGATGCAACCCTAGAAGATTCCATTGTTTGGAACCTCACGCCTTGTGGTGAGTACTCCGCAAAGTCGGCCTACCAAGCGCAATTTTTAGGGTCTACATCCTCCGACATGAGAAGCCTTGTTTGGAACGCTTGGGCGCCCCCCAAAACCAAGCTTTTTGCTTGGCTTGCCCTCCAAAACCGCCTATGGACCGCGGACCGTCTTGCTCGTAGAGGTTGGCAAAATTGTGGATTGTGCCCTCTTTGCAAAACAACGCCCGAGACGGCCGACCATCTCCTTCTCCATTGCCGCTTCACCACTAGGATTTGGGCTCTTTTGAAGGATTGGTTGCGTCTCCCACTTGACCAATCGTTATGGCCAACTCTTTCTTTCAAGGCGTGGTGGAAGCAAATGTCCGATGTTGGGGTGGCAAACCGCAAGGCGATGGCTTCCCTTGTGCTTCTTACAACTTGGGAAATTTGGAATGAGAGAAATGCTAGGGTCTTCCGAAGCAAGCACACCTCCTCACAAGCCATCTTGTCCAAGATAAAGAACGAGGCAAAGATTTGGATGCTTGCGGGGGCAAAACGTTTAGGAGAAATTTTACCGGGAGAGTAATCCGGTTGTATATTATTTCGGGGTGTTCTAAATTCTTGTACCAACTCTCTCTTAATTAATATAAGGGGCAAAACTTTGCCCCATAGTTTCTAAAAAAAAATCGGGAAGACTATTCGCATATCCATATATGGAAAGGGAAGAAAGTTCTACTGTACCGCAAAAACAGCCACGGGGCCCATTTCTGTATTTGATTCGTCAAATTGCTCGTTTGTAAATATCGATCTCTTATGCGGAGACGACTCAATCAAACCTTAAATATTCGATGTGATTATCCCCTCTAATATATGTGAGAACGTACTGCGTATCTCGCCATGATATTATACCCTCCCTAAGCAGTATGATGGAACGAGGAGAACCGAACACGTGTCGACTGCTGATTTGCGGAGGGAGCTATGGTCAACTTTGGAGTTACCTCCTGATCCAAAAATGAGCTAAAATGTACAGACCTCAGAAATATAGTAGTAGTAAGGAATGTGGAGCTGGCCCCAAGACAAGATGGATCAGATCCAGAGAGCACTTGGCATGAGAGGGCCCAAAAGAAAATAAAGACGGGTCGGTGGATCTTCACACGTCGGCAACACATGCCAAATCCAATCATGGCTGGGCATTATCACCGGTTTTGAAAGCAGTTTCTGTAGAGCAAGTACAATAGTACAGCTATGTGTTGGCTATAAGATGGTGGTATGTCATCTATAACCAACTTAAAAGATAACAAGTACAGTATAATAGTTGGTTACAAGTATGGATTATTTTATTTATTTATTAATGGTTGGCCCACCTTTCACCCTCACAAGGTGCCTAGGAGCACGTGCTACAGCTGACTCTTCCATGAGAACCCGCTTACTCTCTCTCCTCCATGTAAACAGAAATATACTATTTAAATTCTTACGTCCTGCTAACTGGACCTTATTATACTTACTCGTAGACAGATTAAGCTGATGTGAGGTGTGGCTGACGGTAAAAACCGAGACATGCAGCTTGTACCTTATCCTTCCTAGTAGTAAACAAGCCACTCATGCTACTTACGTGTGCCATTTACATGGTTTATAGATGCATAGATCAAGGATGTAAATCTTTATTTGTTATTTATGTTTCCAGAATGTACCCGTGAGTACATACTACTCTCTCCGTTCCACAATGTAAGATGTTTTAAGTATTACACATGCATGTCTAGATTCATAATAAAAAGAATGGACACATGCATTTAAACATGTCTAAATATGTGTGTGCATGAGCATATGGAAAAAGACTAAAACATCATATACGTGTCGTCCTAGTCGCTGCGCGCTGTTTAGATGGCTGGTTTTTGTCGCCTCTTTGGCTGACCCGTGATTGTAATTAGCATATTTGAATACTTTGCTACTTCCTTTTAATAAAAAACGGATGTGCGCATCATCACGATGCAGAGACCGGGACACCCATTTCTAAAAAAAATTAAAAAATAAATATGGAAAAAGACTAAAACATCTTACATCGTGGAACGGAGGGAGTACTTGCTTATAAGCACTATTTTTAGACGCTTGGTAATGGATTTAGGATCATGCTTCCTCATACAACGGACTGCTGTTGCAGTCATGCAAAAGCTTTAGCATGTGAGGGCGTGTGGCATGGCATGTGGCATGCATGGAAGACTGTGAATGGATGTCAAAAGAAGCATATGCAAGACCAAGGAACCTCCCATAACTAAACTCTTATTTTAGTGATCGCCTGGTCAACTCTCCAAACATGCTACGCGCGAGTACTCCGGCGCAGTACGTTCAGAGACAAAGGGAAACTGCAAGAGGAGCGTGCATGTCGTACCAGATTCCGAGATGAGCCCCTTCTCCATGAGCTCCGGGATGGCGGCCACGACGCGGTAGCTCGCGAGCATCGCGGGCCAGAACCCGGCCGCCGGCACGCCGCACCGCTCCGCCACGGGGACGGCCCACGACGCCAGCACGTCGACGACGATGCACGCGACACCGCATCCCGTCAGCAGGCGCTCCAGGTGCGCGGGCATGTGGTTCTCCATGGCATCCGCGAAGTCGGCGAACCCGGGCGGGTCGCCGCCGTCGTCCGCGATGCCGCTGGGGATGGACGCCAGCGTTACGCCGCCGCCGTCGCTGAGGTCGGCGTCGGTCTTGCCGGTGACGATGCGGCGGTGGATGAAGTCTGGCACGGCGACGGTGGCGGTGACGCCGTGCGCGGCGAGGTCGCGAGCCAGGTGCAGCATGGGCGTGACGTGGCCCTGCGCCGGGAACGGCACGAGGACTACGGCGGGCAGCTGTATGGCAGCTTCGGCTCCCATGCCGCCGTCGATATCGTTATGGATCGGCTGGCTGTTCGATGTCTGATGTCTCCGTGGTCTCGACTTAGTTTGGACACATATGGCTTATAGCCAACTGGATGCGTCATTGTCTGGAATTTATACTCGTCAAGATTTGGCTTTGCTGAGCCAATTCCATGCAGCTCTATTGTTTTCCATTTCTTTAAGCCTCCACGTTTTTTCTGTCTCTTCCACGACAAGTTTATTTGGCCACTTGGGGGAAGAGTTCATTTTCGGCCGGGCAGATAAGTAGTGCCCGAGCGTGCGTCCTGGCTGGCTAATTTACAGAGGCATAACTTTATTACTCCCACCCTCGGATCAATATTAATTGTGATTAAATCGGATGAATCTAGCACAATACCAAATTCAACAACAATTATTATGGATTGGAACGAGTATTACAAATGATAAAATCATCGAGATTGAATATCCAGTTAACAATAATATAAAAGAACAATTTATTTTTTAGGCCATCATTTTTTGCAAATTGGCTACTATCTTGTTAACATGGGCAAAAAAGAAGGGCAAAAAAAGAAGAAAAACCCCACTCGATCTATGAATCGGAGACCACATTCGAAAGGAGACAAGATCTTCCAAATTAGGGTTGCAATCCCCACAGCAGCCTTACTCTTGTTCTGAAAAATCCTTTGGCTTCTCTCCTTCCACAGATGTGATGCAATATACATTGCAACATGAGCCCGCAATTTGAATTATTTTGTCATAAGGGAACTCGTTAACTTCCTCCACCAAGCAGAGCTAGAAGTAGCGCCAGAATCAACAGTCAGATACGATGCAACACACTCAGCTCATGCGCCTTTCAACCATTCGATCACGAAGACTGCAACGATCACCATGCAGGCAGCCAAGACTGCATCCAATTCGCAGTCCAATTCAGAAGATACCATGAAGACATAGCCCAACGATAATAGTATTTTACAATCGTGTGAATAGAAAAAACTATCACAAATTATTGGAAACAGTGTTTTGCCTCATAGGTATGGATGTTCCTGTTATGGAAAATGGATTTTAAAATATCAAAAAATTCCAAAATAAAATCACAGTGTATATCCTGACATTATGTTTGCACACAAATTTTGTGGAAAAGGACATTTTTCTATCCTGTGTGAAAAAGACAAAAGGAATATTTTGTGAAAGTCATTTTTAGCACGAGAATGTGTCTTTTTTACACATGCTACAGCAAATATATTTTTTCGCAAAACTTTGTGTACGAACATAAAATATCCGAAGATACACCTTAATATTTTTTCGGATTTTTTTGACGTTCAAAGTTTGTTTTTTTATTTGTAGGTGTATCTACACTCAAAAGTCAAATATTTCCGAAAGTTACTCTACAATAGTCCAGACCAAATTCGGAAATCCATATCGGGTCATAGGTGCAGATGCACCCACTCCTCAAAAAATAATTTTTAAAACATCAAAAAATTCAAAATAAAAAATCCGGATATACTTCAAGACATTTTATGTTAGCATAAAAAGTTTCGTGAATGAAAGACATTTTATGTGACCTGTGCAAAAAAGACAAATCCGGACGCTCTAAAATGATTTTGTACGAGTTTTTTTTGTCTTTTTTGCACAGGTCACAAAAATTGTTTTTTCTCCACAAAACTTTTTGTGCTAACACAAAATGTCCTTATGTATATCCGAATTTTTTCTGAATTTTTTTGACATTTTGAAGAAAAAAAATGTTTTACATAATGGGTGCATCTGCACATATGACCCAAAACGCCGTGTCCAACCAAATTCTCCTACTTAAGTCGGAAGGCTCAGCTTGTGGGCGTACATGTCAATGACTGAAAATCACCTGACTTTAAGCGAGAGAATCCGATTTGACCAAACATAAGGATATCTGATGGGTCCATGTGTCAATGACTCGAAATCATCTCAATTTTAGTGAGATAATCTATGTCAGCAAAGATATGGATAATAGCCGTCGACTCACAAATTGAACATGTGGGCGATTAGGATGGATCGTGTTTTGTTTTCCCGCCAAACGAACTTTGTTTTTTTTTTTTCGAGAAAACGAGCCTTTTGGTTTTGAAGGTAATAATTTGCTAAAGCGCTCTCGAAACATGCATTTTGCACGTGCTAGCTTTCTCAAACATACGCCATTGTGTGCCGACCTCCGTTGGCCGCGAGTGCAACATCATCCTAGCTACATGCATGAACTTGCTTGATGATGTAAATATTTGTATATATTGTTAACGAAGAAAAAAGCAAGAATTAAGAACGTCAAACTTCACGTGTGAACAAACTAACCACTAGCTATTTAGAAGAACCTATCGCTGTTCTGAGCCTTGAAGTACTATACATACGACGACGCCGCTTGTCCCCGCCCTGTCTGTTACCCACGACGAGCCAAGCGGCTCAAAAAGCTGTTACGTGTAATTCGCGACCATGAGACCACCTGATTCCCTGCCAGTTTGATAATGTACCTAAAGTTCGGTAATACTGCTTCTTCTCTAATGAAAAGATGCCAAAATCAAGCCAACTTTGGAGCAAGCAAAAACGGCCGCCGTCAATCCTTGCTCCATGCCGTTCGAACAATTGGCGGCCAATATCCCGTTGCAAAAGCAAAACAGAGGTGTCATTTAAAAGCCCCAGTCGATCGCTTTGTCACTCTGCAACTGCGGCCGCAATTGGAGCTTCGAGATTGATAGGGCTTCTCTCACTTATTTGTTCTTATCCGTTCCTGAAAGTGACTGCAGGCTGCTATACTGTTCATAATTTAATCGGGCAAAACTGTGTGACCAGTACGTAGATTCATTTTCATTTTGTAAGCAGGCGTCATTTAAACTGTTCCTCACGTGTTACTTTCACACGCACAAAAACACTGACCGGCTACTGTCTCTAACTAGTAAGACGATCCAGTTCGTAGAAAAAACTACACCACCATTGGGCACATCTTAGCAAACATGCAAGAATTAGGTATGAGCCGAGATGGATTGCAAGTTTTTTAGAAACAAATTAAAAACCATATGGGTTTGAATAAGTTGAAACAAGCACCAACAAATATACCTTATATATAACCGAAAGTTATATAAAAAAGTCATAGACTTCGTTTCTACCTCACATTTTGGATCTTGACATTCCTCCATTACACATTAAAAATACCGTAAAACTTCAGACTTGCATAAACCGAGCTCACATAAAGTTTTGAAGATTCTATCAGCAACACATGTGAGACCCTAAAATCGACAAAGGCATTTCTTCCTCGATATACATTTCAGATACAACAATAGAAGCACAATACACCAGACAGAAAAAGCACCGATAAAAATATCTTGACAACACCATCAATTTCTCTTGATAAAATACCATTGACAATTTGACATGTCGGACTAAACAACGCAAACTCCCCTAGTGTTGGCCGCATTTGAAGCAGACATGAGTCATGAGACTTTTATCTTGTGACATCCGCCCCAAAGGACACCCAAAACGTATCAAAGAAGAAAAACTCGTCCCACACTCAAGAACTCGATTTCTCGGCAATCAAAAAGCCACTAGAGACGTTGGAAATGCATGTTGAATAAACTCTACCAAGGTTTTTCTGCTTTCCTCTTTCTTCCCGTTTCACAAGCTTTGCCGGCGAGTTCCGTCCAAAGGCGTGGACCGAGAGCGTAGTCGAATAACCGTACACTCGGAGCAATCACAAATAAAAAGTAAAAGTGAGAAATAGGGACATTGATCTTTATTATCAATTGGTGTCTCTCTCCATACATTACATGAGTATATAGTGAGATAGAGGGAAAGTGGAAGAGACGAAATTAGAGGGGAAACCCCACCCAAAAAGGGTTGGGCCCCACATGGTCGTACGGGATAGTTTCCCAACACTTCCGAGGTTTCTTCAAATTAGTTTTAGGGGATATATTAGGAATTTAGTGTTTTTGGGTAGCTGTGGGATTTTGAGTAGTTCCCTTCCTCTTCTTTTTTTTTGGAGGGAATGTGAAGCTATTTTGTTAGTGCAAGGAATGTAGAGTTTTTTTTTTTTGGATGAGGAGTTCCTTTCCTTTTCCCCGAAGTTTTTTGCAGGGCCCAAAAGACGCAGCTGAGAGCCCAAGATAGCCCACATGCTGAAACGATAAGAAGGAACAACCAACCGCAACGCTGAAATTTGTTATAGGATCGAATAAGCTGTAACAAGCACGAACAAGAAATATATGCCCGATCAACAGAAAGTTATAAAAAAATTGTAGTCTTTGTTTCTGCCTTCGCATTTTGCATGTTGACATTCCTTCTATTACGCATTAAAGATGCTCTAAAATTTCAGACTTGCATAAGCTAGCATGAACAACAAACATACCTTATATAATTGATAGTTACATAAAAAAAATTGTATTTTGTTGTTTCTACCTCCACATTTTGCATCTTGCGGTTCCTCGGTTATACATTGAAAATATTGCAGAACTTCAGGCTTGCATAAGCTCGGATAAAGTTTTGAAAAAGCTTCTAATCACAACATGTGATACATTCTAAAAAAACACGTGAGACCATAAAATCGACGAACGCGTGTAACTTTGACATATCCCTTTGGAAGACAAGAACATGAACACATAACGACAAATTGAAACACCGATAGAAAAAACATTGACACCGCGCCATCGATTTCGCTTAATAAAAAACCATTAACATGTAGAGCCATGCAACTTTTATTTTGTACATCACTGTCTCCTGTGCCGAGCTGCCGCCGTGAAGGACACCTGCACATATCAAAGAAGAAACTCGTCCCACCTCAATACCTCAGTATCTCGACAACCGATAAGCCGCTAGAGATGTTGGAAACCAGTTGGAACGCATGCTGAGTAAACTCTGTTAGGTTTTTTTTTTCCTCGACTCTTTCTTCCAAGAATTTTTAAAATTAGTTTCTAGGGGACATTTTAGGGGTTTAGTCTTTTTTGAGGGAGGGGTGGTATTTCGATTAGTTCTGTCTCTCTCTCTCTCTTCTTTTTTTTTGTAAGGAAATGAGGAGTCGAAAATATCTTGGAGAACCTGGGTACCATGTACCCTGATATGTGAAAATAATTTAAAAAATTCAAAAAAGTTCAAAAAGTTTCGAAACAGACATTCGGACAAACATTAACAAGTATTATACCCGTACAAAAAGTTTTGTCAAAAAATAACTTTTATTGCACCCTACGTAAAAGATTTACCTAAAGTAGCGCCATATACACGCTATATTCGTCAGAAATTTCACTTTTTTCCCAGCAGCCAACAAGAATTATTTACTGTCCAAATTTTTTACATGAGTAGAACACTTGGTAATTTTTGTGTGTAGAAAATTTCAGAATTTTTTGACAATGTTTTGATTCTCTAAATATTTTTCTCGCATATGAGGGTGCGTTGCACCCGAGCAAAAGTCCGTGTCAAATGAGGAGTTCCTTTCCTTTACCCCAAAAGTTGTCTGCATGGCCCAAAAGAACCAGCTGAAAGTCCAAACTAGCCCAGAACACGCTGAAACGATAAGAAGGAACAACCGCAACCGCACACACTTTCTCCCCTACATATCGCAACTCGTTACTCTCACCTTACAATAAGGGTGTCACGCGGCGCCCGGATCCGGCCCGCATTGTACTAAAAATAGCCTGCGCTAGTTGTAAATCGTGCCAAGATTTTTGGTTTTTTGAACTAACTACTCCCTCCGTCCAAAAATAACTGTCTTAGATTTGTCAAAAAGTGGATGTATCTAGGCATGAAACATGTATAGATACATCCACTTTTGTGCAAACTTGAGACACTTATTTTGGGACGGAGGGAGTAGTAATCATGCACGTGCAATGCACGTATTTTGTATGTTAAAAATATACAAAAAATATATTACATATTTCATATTAAATAAAAATTCGTATATGATTTCAAGATAATGATGATATGTAGACATAATATTGCAGTATACAAAACCATGCAATGCTTTCATCGTTTGTATTATGTTTATTACTCTGCGGTGTTACCAATTTCAAAGCAACTACAATGCTTTAAGGCGTTCGAGAATATTGTGTAGCCAGAGATCCAGAGACGTAAATCATCCAAGCAACTCAAAGAAGAAACGATTTACAAGCCCAGAGGTGGTGTGTCCATTGTAAACCTCCAAGTAACATACAAACTTGTTTGGTAACATAACAAAATAGTGTATTAATAGTAAATCTCTACTAAAATCCTCACATGGATATGATAAATGAAACGTCAAGGTAAATTAAAATACATGAGATGACAATTTTACAGAAAATAATCTATCCTGATGCGGTTGACCAAATCTTGTACAACTTGAGGAATGTTGGCTCGACATTCATTGTCCTTGTACGTCAGCATGTGTACCAGCACCTTGTTTTGTATTTCGTAGGCGTCCTGCACATACAAATATATAAATATCACAACGATCTCACATTTACACTTGAGAAACATGAATATTGAAATACTCACTCTCACAAAAGGTCGTGTAACTTTAACACTAATCATAGATGCCACCTTTTTTTGCTGACGTGCTACACGCTGCTTTTCGAGGTACATCTCTCTCTTCTCATCGGAGAGTCGTGAATACCAGTTTTTTTTTTCCGGCAGATCACCACTTGTGGGATTAGCATCCCTCTGTACCAGTGTGTTTGTTAGATTTTTAAACGGGGAACGCAACCCTGATGTAGACGGAGACGCACCTGGTTGAAGTTTCTTCATGTGCAACAACCGTGATGAAAAAAGTCAAATGTTAAACCAGGGGGAAAGATTATAGCCATTCAAAAAGTACAGAGGGAAGAAATAATCATGTGGAGAATCATGGTGACTGGTTTGGCCAAACTCAAATGTCCACTAATAACACTAATTTTTACAAATAATACATGTATAGGAGATAAACCATTCACATCATTGTCTTTTTTCTATATAAACAATTGGTACATGAGGTAAACCATACAATCAGAACTCAAATTTGCACAATTTTAATTGATGCATTGGTGAACAATCAAGATCATGATTACAGTGGCTGGAAATGTGCCACCATTCGGGTTTTGGATTCGAAGAAATAAATGACACATAGTATATAGGCAACATATTAACATATGAATGTGCTTGCTAAAGTGAATCTTGAGGATTCACACATTGTACATGCAAATGGTTTAGTCAGGTCATTGCATACCCACTGGCTGAGCAGTTATGGCTAGTAGTGAGTACCAAATGACATGAAAAAAGATACAAACTGCTACACGCCATGTATGGTTGATTGGGTGATCAGTTATGACATCTGCTTCATTATGAATAGGGTTCACAGTTCACACCGGCAAGTGGGTGGTCAAAATTGGAAGACGATGCAGGTTTTCTTTTTCTTCCGAGACTACTACATACCTCTCAATTACACCGAAAATGAATTTGCTTCACTGAACCTTCAGTGAATCCAAATGAAGTATAATGGGGCCTGATTGATCTTCCTTTTGATGGGATTTGGAACAAAAAACACACGCTAAGTCTTTGACAACATATTTTAACTTGTATGTAAGTAACAGATAACTCTAGAATAGATAGGTAATGATATGCATCAGTGATCAGGTCATGTCACGACAAAATTTTGAATAGCAGACAACATAAGCATATAAACATCCATCTACAGTATTAACTGAAACAAATTTTGAATGGCTGATAAGCCGTGTTGATGATGCCATGAAAAGTCTAAAGCTGCCTTCCAGTTCCCTGACATTTTAGTGCATCCGCAAGCAGTCTTTCTCTAATCCCAAAAATGTGCAAGCTATTTAAGCTAATCCAAAATCATAGAAACCGAGTTAAACAATGGATATAAATGCCATAAACAAACAATATTTGGTGGATCTTGAAAGGCAAAAAAGCAGTCCTACGTAAACTTGACTATGAAATGCAACCTGCCAACCTCGGAAATCTTATTGTGATTACATTTGAACAAACTGAGGTTCATTTAGCCAGTGACGCATCCAAAGAACTGCACTTCACCGCCCGCATAGTTCAATTTTTGAAGGTTCATTTGTGGATTGCCTTAAGAAAAGTAGGTTCACATGTGGATTTCCAATGTTCCAAAAGAGCACAACGTATACTGGAGTAAACGTTCCAAAGAGCACAACGTATACTCCAGTAAACTCTTTGAAAAATCATGATGATATGCAAATAAATACATAGCAGTTGACAATTCGAATTTTTGCTTGAATTATTGCAATCAGTTAAAGTTTTTAACCACTATGATGGTCTAATCAGGCTGGGTACACTAAACAAAATTGGTGCTATATCTTTCTTTTAACCACTGTTTAGCATCACTCCTCTGTTGGATATAAGGATTTAGTTAAATAACAGATTGTTGTCAATGCAAGTGTCTCTAGTGGATAAGCATCTGTGGTGATGCTGAACATTCACATCCCTGTGCCTGGAGAAAGTAATAGGTCAGTTTTGCATACATCACCAAAAATTCAGTTCACATACATGTAAAGGCATATATTTAAGCATATTTCTGGCATGCTACTACATTTACACTCACTTGCCTGGTAGAAGAGAGTTACATGGTAAGTTCCTTAGCTTAAATAATACACTAAGCTATCTACACTAAATCCACAACGTAGAATATATGTGTATATCTAACAAGGTATGTCCTCCTTTGGTATCTCAGGATCTGAACTGTTAATCTACCTACAAAATTATATGACTAATGTTGTGCCAGATGTGCACTTCATAATTTTCTAAACAAAAACTGCCCTCCATCGCCAACCATGGATTAACAACATAAAAAATTAGAGTCGAGTGGGTACGAATCCTGTCTTTCCCTCAGTCACACTGAATGAGAATGAAAATACGAACCACTTCACGGTCGCTCGCTGCCGCCTGCGTGCGCCTCCTCCTGCATGACCGGTAGCGAGCGCAGTCCATTTGGATGTACAGAGATGTAGAAAGTGCAAGGGAAGTTAAGGGCGGCGCGGCGAACGGACCTGCAGTCAGTCGTAGTGGGCGTCGAGGGCGGCAGGACTGGTGGGCGGCGACGGTTGCCGGACTGCGTCTGTAGGGCGTCGAGGGCGGCAACAATGCGACGGTTGCCGGATTGCGGCCGTAGAGCGGCGACGAATGCGTGACGGCCGATTAGGGGGCAGGGCGCCGTGAAGGTTGCAGGAGACTGCAGGTTGCCGCCTCGCTCGTGGCCGGCGTGCAGGGCGCCGCGTCGCGTGTGGCCGGCTTGCAGGGCGCCGCCGTTCCGTGTAGGACGCTCCTGCCTGGGGAGGAATTGGAGGCGGAGTAAAGGGCCGCGGCGACACCGGCGTACAGGGCGGCGGCAGAGTAAAGGGCCGCGGCGACACCGGTGTACAGGGCGGCGGCGGAGAGGGCTGCGGCGAGGCGTCCGGCCGGGAGGCGGCGAGCCGTGCGGACGGGCGATGGCGCGGCCGGGAGGCGCTCGGCTGGGCGAGGGGATCGAATTAGCGGGCGTCCAAATTTTTCCTGTTTTTTTTTTTCCGATGAGGGTGCGTGTAACCTGCGGGTCGTGGGGAATGGGAAGTGGCTGGACCGCTGGAGGAGGATTTGCTGGTGCGCGTCGTGCTCATCATTCGGTGAGTCCTGTCCGTTCGATTTATCGGATGGACGGTTTTGAGATGGAGGTATGACTTAATGGGACCTCATCATTAGTTGAATCTGGATCATTGGATGACTGTAATCTGATGGCTGACAGTATTTGGATCAGCCAGTCTAGATCTTTTAATATTAGTAGAGATACACGCTTAGGCGGGCCGTTGCGGACCGCCGCCTGAAACCTAGGCTTACAAGCTACCCCCACCAATGGCTTCTCCCCGAGCCCACCAGCTGCCGACCCCACCATGCTGGCCCCCGCTCGTCTATCTCTAACCGCCTCCTGCCCTTTCCCCACCCTCCCGTCTCGCTGTCACCTCGCCGCACCGGGACCCAAGCCCAGACCCAATCCCCTAAACCCTAGCGCCGCCGCCGCCGCCATGCTGCGCCGCCTCGCCTCCGCCGCCGCCCCGCGGGCCTTCTCCTCCTCCACCTCGGCGGCGGGGTACACCCCGCGCCGCGAGTACGGCCTGGTCCCCATGGTGATCGAGCACACCTCCCGCGGGGAGCGCGCCTACGACATCTTCTCGCGCCTCCTCAAGGAGCGCATCGTCTGCATCCACGGGCCCATCGCCGACGACACGGCGTCCCTCGTCGTCGCCCAGCTGCTCTTCCTCGAGTCAGAGAACCCCGCCAAGCCCATCCACCTCTACATCAACTCCCCGGCGGCGTCGTCACCGCGGGCCTCGCCATCTACGACACCATGCAGTACATCCGCTCCCCGGTCACCACGCTCTGCATCGGCCAGGCCGCCTCCATGGGCTCGCTGCTGCTCGCCGCCGGCGCGCCCGGCGAGCGCCGCGCGCTGCCGAATGCCCGGATCATGATCCACCAGCCCTCGGGCGGGGCGTCAGGGCAGGCCTCCGACATAGCCATCCACGCCAAGGAGATCCTCAAGGTGCGCGATCGCCTCAACAAGATCTACGCCAAGCACACTGGTAAGGACATCGACAGCGTCGAGAAGGCCATGGAGAGGGACATGTTCATGGACCCGGAGGAGGCGCACACCTGGGGGCTCATCGATGAGGTCATCGAACACCGCCCTGTTTCACTTGTTTCTGATGCCGTGAGCAGCGATACGCCCAACGTTGGTGGAGGGGAAGGAGGGGAAAAGAAGGATGAGGCGGAGCCATCTCCGGCTTGATGCGTGGTTGCAAGGTGCAATCCTTTTTTGCGTTGCTGTAGCCTTCTTGTTGGATTCAAATTCAATATGCTTAATTCTCTCTTTTATAAGTTTATAACTTGTTATTCTGGCAGCAGGGGCTTATTCACTAGCTAGCCCGTTGTTTTGCTACTTGAATTAATCCCCTTCTCATAATTGATGCAATCCTTCCACACTTGCTTAGCCTTATTATAGCTGCAGTACTTAAGATTTTTGTCTGAAACCAAGGAAGCCCAATTCAAAGGACAAAACCAGCATCCCTACCGCATTCGGTGTGATTTTATTCGACATTGGTGCTAGTTTGGAATACTATACCCAACATAAATGCATGATTGCAAATCTGGCAACTTATGTTCGATAAATTTTAGGTAGGTTTGCACATATCCCAAGAGAAATCTCAGTCGACCTTTCCCAACTTAAAAGCACAGAATTCTATCAATCACAGCTTCTGGCACAAATTTGGTTCTGTTTTCAGTTGTGCCTCCTTGATTTGTGTGATTTCATTCAGCGAGTTATCCACAAATTCAGAATATTGTACCACCAATCTGGTTTCATTTTTCATGTATCATAAAAAAGAATAGCGTTTTGTTGCTTATTCTGTAGTTATTAGTCAAACTAATTCAAGTAGTCATTATAACTGGATGATGGGCCTGTTTCTTTTTCTTTTGATGTTACATTCTGATAGTGATAGGATGGTTATTCTTCAGTTACAAAGGTAATGGTATTACAGAATAATTCTCGTGAAAATAAGTGGTTAATCTGTGTTATTACTCAGCTGCCAACTGCCAGATAATCATCCTTTTGATCATATTTGTGATATGAGAGAGAGCTCTCTGGCGTGTTCCTTGTGCCTTCATTGTGCAGCATATCAAACTAGCAATAAAATTTGAGGATCTAGTATTTCCCTAATAGTTGTGCCATATGGACCACTTTGTTGAAAGTGAAACCTTAAATCCTGTCATACTTGTTGGATTTGAATATTCAATGCTTATTAATTCTCTCTTACATAAGTTTACAACTTGTTATTCTGGCAGCAGGGGCTTATTCACTAGCTAGCCCGTTGTTTTGCTACTTGAATCAATCCCCTTCTGATAATGGATGCAATCCTTTCGTACTTGCTTAGCCTTATTATAGCTGCAGTGCTTAAGATTTTTGTCTGAAACCAATGAAGCCCAACTCAAAGGATAAAAACTGCATTCCTACAGCATTCCTATTGGACATTAGTGCTAGTTTGGAATACTATACCAGAAATGCATGATCGCATATCTGGCATCTTGTGTTCAATAAACTTTAGCTGGGCTTGCACATATCTCAAGCAAAATCTCAGTCGACCTTCCCAAGTTAACAACACAGAGCTCTATCAATCGCAGCTTCTAGCACATATTTGGTTCTGTTTTCAGTTGCGCCTCCTTGATTTATGTGATTTCATTCAACTAGTTATCCCCAAATACAGAATATTGTACAACCAATTTGGTTACATTTTTGTACCATAAAAAAGAATAGTGTTTTCTATAATTAATAGTCAAACTCATGGGGGTTATAGTTCAGTCCATATGACTTGACCTGTGGAACCCAAAAATAGTTGCCATTAAGAACTGGATGATGGGCATGTTTCTTTTTGTTTTAATGTTATGTCCTGATAGTGATAGGATGGTTATTCTTCTATTACAAAGGTACGGGTATATTACAGAATAATTCTCGTGAAAGGATAAGTGGTTAATCTGTGGTATTACTCAGTTGTTAGCAAGTCATCCTTTTTATCATATTTGTGATATGTAGAGAAAGCTCTCAAGTGTTTTTTCCTCGTGCCTTTCTTCTGCAGCATATCAAACTGCCAATGAAGTTTGAGGATCTAGTATTTCTTGTGCCATATTGGCCATATTGTTGAAAATGATACCTTAATATTTTGTTAGTCTCATTATTGCTGCAGTGTTTAAGATTTTTTTCTGAAACCAAGGAAGCCCAACTTAAAGGATAAAAACTGTATTCTTAAAACATTTTGCGCGGATTGTTCTCCTAGTGGTGATAGTTGGGAATACTATACACAAATGCTTATTGTAGTTCTTGCATCTTGTGTTAGATAGTTTTAAGTTGGGGTTGCCAGTATCTCAGCGAAATCTCAGTCGACCTTTCCCAAGTTAACAACACGGTCTCTGTCAATCTTAGATCACAGATTCTTGCACAGATCACCAATCAAATCCAAATCAAGTTTTGTGTGTGATCGACTGAGGTGAAATTAAATGTCAAGCAACTGCGAACTATCTGTTCTGTTTTTAGTCGTCCCTCTTGATTTATGCGATTTCATTCAACGAGTTATACACAAGTACAGAATATGTACTCCCTCCGTTAATCTAAGATGTATTTTGACTGTCCAAAATCTGCATTGACCGTATATTTCTCATACAAGCTCATATATTTGACCCGTGAAATGCAAAATAGCTGTCATTAAGCTTGTTTCCTTCCTTTTAATGTTACATTCAGATAGTGATGATGGTGATAAGGGTGTTATTCTTCTATTAGATAGGTAAAGGTACTATGGAGTATTACAGAATGATTCCCTTGAAAGATAAGTGCTTAATCTGTTTATCATTTCTATTATATGGAGACTAGAGATTTCTAGTGTTACTGGCAATAAAGTTTGAGGGTCTGGTATTCCCCTAATAGTTGTGCCATCGGACCGGATTGTTGAAAGTGAGATTGTACAGTATTGGAATAACATTGAAAGCTTTTAAGACACATTTGTTGAGCTGCACATCTTAGTTATCCTTTTAAATCCACAAGTATGGCCATCAGTTTTGAGAATTTCAGGTTCATTAAAATCCAGTGCTCATGTTAGAGTTAATGTCAATGGGGTTTATAGATGGGTTGTTGCATGGTGTGCATCTAATTAGAACAGGAGAAGGGAGAGGCGTTTTGGCTCCCAGGCATACCTGGATAATCAAGAAAATCTTAAAGAATTTAAGTTTTTTATGTATGTTCATGTTTGGGTCTTTTTCATGCCTTTTAACTTTCCCTGAAAAGAAAAAAGTGTCTTGGCAAAAGAGGAACACATTTCAGTGCCCAAAATAGCAAAGCTCTGTTGGCAGTGAACTTGTCTTTTTCCAGAGGGCACAGAACTTACCTTTTTGCATGAAATTTGCATGCACTTAGAGACTTAAGTGTCATACATTGAAATGTATGTGCACAATCAAATTTCGTACGACCTATTAGCAGTTCTCCAGTGTTCTAGAAATCATCCAGTGGATGCTTCCATACCTGGCGGGTGGCAATTCTTTCGATAATTTTTAACGTAGTAACAGATTGCGCTGATAATGAATGCTTAAAAAGTAGCCCTTCACATGCTCTATACTTTCAACTTTGATGGCATAGCCAAATTTCAATCAATCACATATTTGATCACCTTGAAGGGGTATTATATAAATTAGTTCCTTCGTTTACAGTTCAAAGAATAGAAGGTCAATCAGTTTCTCTTGCCAAGCTCCTTTAACCAGCAGTTCTTGTGCATGTAGCTGGACGACGCATGTGCATCACAATCTTGGTAGATCTAAAATTGCATTTCAGCGGTGGTTAGTTTCTGTTTGCTGAAGCCAGCAGTGGTTAGTTATAGGAACATCAGTGCACATCATGAACATGTTGCCTGTTGGTTATTTTTCAGCTTTGCAATGATAAACTGCAATACTGCATGATGTTTGAGAGATAAAATTGTAAAAACCGTGTAAGCCACCGCCATTTGATTCAACTCAATCAAGGATTTATGTCTAGTGTCCCAATTTCCGAATGACATCTGCTTGATATCTGTGGTGAACTGTGATCATATGTTACAAATTGTGTTCTCCTGTCGACACAACCGAATGGTGGGCATCAATAGGTTCAGTGAAAGATGTCTCTCTGCCTTATTGTTCTTATAGCAACTGGGCATGCATGCCTGATTTTCTGAATTTGCATATTAGTTTGATGGTTGATTTTGGTCACTGGGAAATTACTTTTACTTTGTATCATTTCAGACCGACAACATTGCACACAGTATCTCCTATTGTTATATGCTACAATTGCAGTGTGGGTTGAACTACTTTCATGTATAGAATCACCATTGAAATTTGCCAATTGTTTTTTTTTAGAACACAGTACAACACAGACGCTCACAAATACACACGTACACTCACCCCTATGAACGCACGCACGCACACCCTACCCCTATGAGCACCTCTGAAGGACTGAGTCGGCAGATCTTGAGGTTGACGAAGTCACTACAGCCGCCTCGCTGTTGACGGGCACGTCACCTACCACTGAAAGAATAGCGTCGGATAAACCTGGAATAAATCCAGGTAAATGCAAACGTCCATGCCAAGTCTAGGACTTGAACCTGGGTGGGCTGGTTCCACCGCAGTGAACCCAACCATCAGAGCCAAGCTCCGTTTGCAATTTGCCAATTGTTTGTCTACTAACTCTAGGATTTAGACATGTTTTTAGCATGAATTAGGTTTTACACGTGTTTCTTCTGTGACAGCTTATCACTTTGTTCAGGGTGTTGTTGATTCTTCTGATTGTTATCATCAAGCGTCTATTTTTAATAAACTATGCTTCGTGAGTTTAAGGGATATCAGCTTTTTTGTTGCCATTGCTTGTTGGAAGAAAACTTGTCAGTTGATTTGCTCTGAAGTTAACTGTTATAGCGATCCTTCTCCCAGTGTCCAACCCCAGCAGGCTATACAGTATTTGTAGTCCTTCTCAGTTCTCATCCGGCAGTTGCTTGATTTGTTGATAAGACTGTTGATAGTAAAAGCAATGTCTAAAGATCTTGTGCCATGTTCTCATGATGTGGCAAACATTGACAATTTATAATTCCCAGCCTTTTTGGTCCTTGCACGTAAGTAGGGAACTAGACAAAAAAAAGTTTAGAAAAGGATGGTTGATATATCGGTCCAAGGCTCAAATGTGAACATTTTCCACTTGGCCTTCTGAAAATCAAAAGAGGAATTTTCTAGCCTTCTGAAAATCAAAAGAGGAATTTTCCGACGGCAATCTAAATCCAGAAGACTGCTGGGCACTACTGGAGCTAATTTGCTCCCTCCCGTCAGGGTACAGTACATGTGGTTACGGTGGTGCTTGTGTGAGCATGTTCAGCGTTGCCTTTATTTCTTTCGGCGACAGCTTGTTTCTGCAGCCTCCCGACTGGTACACGGCAGAGTTCCAGAAATCCATTGAACGCTACACCTTATCTTGCGATGAAGTCCCATATCGTCACAAGTTACAGTCATACAACAACAATGGTACCCAATCAAGTTCTAATACCTCGTACCTCGTAGCTAAGCTAAGCAAAACAATCGATCACACCCTTAAGCAGCAGATGCGCTCTGCCAAGGCTGTAGCTAGCGGAGGCGCGAGGTGTTGGGCAGGGACTGGCCGTTGAGGAAGTGGTAGAGCATGGCGAGGGAGCTGCCGGGCGCGAAGAGCGGCACCTGGTGCCCCGCCCCACGCACCGTCACCAGCGTCAGCCCCTCCTCGTACTCCACCGCCCACCCGGCCACCTGCCGCCGGTAGAACCACGCCCTCCACCCGCCGTCCAGCCCCTTCTTCGTCTCCCGCGCCCGCAGCTTCATCGCGTTGATGCTGTACCTCGTTGACGTCACCGGCACCCTGCCGTCCGTGTCGCCGCTGCGCCATTGTTACAGATTGCAGCACGTGAGAACGATCAAGATTTAACAGAGTTCGTGTGACTGAAGGAAGGCGGTTTCACATGTTTCACACTAGGTTCAGAGTTTTGGGTACCTGTAAACCCAGATGCGCAGCCCGGCTCCCATGAGCTTCTTCAGGACGGGGAGCACCGTCGGCGGCGAGTCGTTCCACTTACTTATGACAGAGCTGCATGCAGCACAAACAAATAAACAATATTTGTCCACTGCGATTACCACAAGAGAATCAATGCGGGTGCAAGTTGCAACGACAGATCTGGGTACGAGGCGTCTGCCATTAACATTTCCATGGCAGCTGGTGGATGCGGCTCAATTACTAGGAGCGAGGAAGAAGCATTGCCGTGCATTGTCCCCGGATGGGGCAGAGCAAAGAGAGAGACCGTGCGCACCTGCAGGGCGAGTACGGGTAGGGCATGCCGGTCCGGTTGGCGTGCAGCGCGCGCTGCACGTCCCGCCGGTTAAAATACTTGACCACGTACGCCTCCGTGCACGGGTCGAACCCCGCCGGCGCGCGCCTCATCATCGCGTGCCACGCCCCGTGCTGCGAGAAGAGGCGGGGCGCGGCGACGAGCCTGGACGGCGCCGCCGTGGAGGTGGAGGAGCGGGACGCCAGGCACGTCGGGGAGTAGATGCTGTAGATGTCGATGTCGTCGAAGGCGCCCATGAAGGCGCGGATGGCGGGGGAGCAGCCCTTGCCGGGCCTCCCGCCGTCGGCCTCCTCCTTGAAGGAGTCGCACTCCCGCGTCACCGCCGAGTGCAGCTCGTCGGAGATGATGGCGTGGCTCCACGCGTACTCCACCATGCCCAGCTGGTCCGTCTCGTCGTTCAGCACCGCGTTGCCGATCTGCTCCATCCAATCATTAGTTCGTTAGTTAATCGATGACAACAGACCACCAAGTGAACTAGTGAAGGGTGCAAGCGCAACGGTGCAAGTGAAATCGTGTCAGCTCAAGTACAAGAGCAGAGATTTTGATCTGCTTTCACAGGGTCACGCTGAAATCATAACCCGCAGTCAAAAAGGTTTGACGCAAACAGTTGGCTACCAAAGCTAGTAAAAGATGGGTGTATCAGTGTATGTCCGTAGGCACGCTCGTGTTCATCTTTAGAATAATCTTCTTTTCACAGCACTGAATCTTTTCTCTCTCATTACTCGCTTTTCCTCCTTTTACTTTTGCCCTTGTAGGGCACTAATCACGCTCGATTTTCTGCGTAAAAGCTGGTTTAGCGATCTTAACAAGAAGGAGCAAGTTCCCTTTGCTTACCATGAAACCTTTGAGGTTGATGATTCTGTCTCTGCTCGCCACTTTGTTGCCCTCGTAGATGCGATCTGCGAGCTGTGGGACGTAGTGCCCTACAAAAGCGTATCACGGCAGCTTCAGCACCAGATTATCTTTAGCCACGGATTTCCATGCAGCTTACCTACAGTACTAACTATTCCAGGTTTAGGGATGTCCGCACGTACCAGCATAGCTCTCCCCGGAGATGTAGAAGTCGCGGCTCTTGAACTCCGGGAACTTGCCGAGCCAGTTGAGGAGGAAGGTGTACGAGTCCTCCGCCGTCACTCGGTCGCCGAGGAGTTTCAGGTCCGACGTCTTGTTCGTGTAGGAGAAACCCACGCCGACCGGCGACTCAAGGAACAGCAGATTCACAGCTGAAATTAAACAGAGCACACATGATCCATGGAAGTTTTTAGCAAGGACAGTACTACTATGGTTGGGAGATTGTTGTGTGCTTGCCTTTGTTCCAGGCGTAGGGATTGCGAGCGAGTTTTTCGCCGTAGCCCCTGACCAGGAACGGGCCCAGCTCCTGGGCGGCGCCGTAGGCAATGGAAGAGCATCCCGGCCCTGCAATGGCACGTTTACACAGCGATCTTCGATCAATCAGATAATCCCTTTTTAAGCAGGATATTACAGGATACTGTAAAAATTAACTAAGAACCGCCCTGCACTTATCCACTGACCAGTGCAGGATGGCCTATCGAACTGTTTAGTCTAGGTGCGTAGTAGGCTTTATGGGTACTGTAACTTTAGTTTAGTTTACTGTTCTGTAGGGAGGGTAATATGCAAAGGCGAGGACAGGAAGATGAGACAGCTGATTTGCCAAGTACTCTCCGGCGTCATCTGCCAGTCCACAAAACGTCAAGGACTCGCATCTTCACGCTGTACTAGTTATCTAGTCCGACACTTTTTATCACTGTTTTCTTAGCCTGCAGAAAATCTCCATGCTTGTCCTACGTGGAGTATCCTCCCAAATAGTCTAGTAAGATCATCACCTAAGATCTCTGACACTAGCACATGTTGGATACCAGGACAAAGTTGTAAGTTAACATCAGACCGTAATACACAGGAGATATTCTCCCGGTTTTAAAGGGACTCGCGCTCACGCAGTAGCAGGAATTATAAAACCTCTGTAAACCCACAAGGATCCAAATTACGGCATCTCTGCTCTCAATCTCTTGTTTTTTTCCTTAATTGCATTGCATGTCCTTTGGTGGTGCCCCATTTGCCTCCTCTCTAGAACCATGTGACTGTGGATGCCGAAGGAGTAAAGGACGACGACAGAGACACGATGCTAACTGTGATCTAACAGTGCTACAGGGCAAGAATGCAGGAGAAGGCCACCATGGCCGGCCCCGCTCTTGCTTTGTCCCTGTCGCCCATCGGCTCAGGCAGGGCAAGCTTTTCTTCCAAGCACGATCTGCCCTGCTCTCCTGTAGCGCTGCCTTGCGCCTTCTTCTTTTGCCATCTTTTGCAGCGTCTTTTCTGCACCGCGAGGCTATGCACCCTACTGCTCTGAAATCGGAACGCAAGTGTGGATTCTGGCGCCTTCGCTTTGGAGCTTTTATTGCCAGAAGAAAGCATCATTCTTCCGGCCGTTGTGACAGGGTGGCCACACGGCCCTCTGCAGGTTCGAGCGTTTCCGAACAGGAGGAGGAGGATGGGCAAAACTAAGCAAGAAGAAGAGGGAGAAGAGCATTCCAATGGAAGGCTGTGATTTTGGCTTGGGTTATTTCGCTTTTGTATCTCTCGCTTCTTCTGTAGCAGTGGCTACTAACTTAGCACGTTATATGCAAGTTAGAAACAGAGAATTCCCTAGATTATGCCAGGAAATTAGCTCACTTGCCGCCTGCATTTTTCGCATGACAAGGTAACCGCAACGAACGCAAAGTGGTTGACATATAGTTTGGAGCATCGAAAACGGAAGGAAGAATCACAAGCCATCACGCACGGGATCTGCAGCTAGCAGAACTAGGGGACGAACTGAGCACGTGCGTACCTCCATTGAGCCACAGCAAGAGGGGCTTCTTATCGGGGTCCTTCTCGGCCTCGAAGAACCAGTAGAAGAGCGCCCTGTCGCCGCTCGTTCCGACGTCGACGTAGCCGGCGTAGTGCCGGAACCCGACCTCCGGTTGCCCCGGGAGCCCGGTCACGCGGTCGGCCTCCGGCCGTGGACTCCAAGACGCTCCGCTGACCGCAACCGACGCTGCTAGTAGTAGAGCAGTGGCTAGGGAGAGGAATGCCATGTTGGCTATGGCCGTTTGCCCGTTTCTGTGTGGAAGTGCTTGCCTGTGTGAGCTCGCAGTTTTCTCTGCTCGAGTTCTTGGTTCTGGGCTTTGGGGCAGATGAAGAAGGAAGGTTGGTTTAATAGCTCAGGCAGGGGAGGGTAGTTAGCAGTACTGCAATAGTGGTAGGTTTAGTGGTAGTTTTAAAACAGTGAGTTTTTCTCTCTCTACGATACAAGTGTTTTTGGTGGGTGGTTTGGGGCTTTGGGCGTCCCGTGGCCGTGGGCACCGGGGAGAGCCTGGAGATTTTTTAAGCTGGGAGAGCCTAGAGATGGTTCACTGCTTGCTTCGTACGGGCAGAGGTCAGTCAATGGCTTAGGCCTTAGGGTATACTAGTTGAATTTGGCGTGGCATCATGCCACGCCCTTGGTGTTTTTGTTTTGTAATTTTTTTTCCGCTAAACAAAATGTCGACCAAATTGGAATGTTCAAACAGGTTTTTATTTTGTTATGGATAGGTAGCCTGTGGTTTTTTTTTCTTCGTGTTAGTGTTCATATATTTATCATATTTGTGAATACTTGGGGAAGAAACTTTAATTTTGCAAATGTGCATGGTCAAAAGTTGTTTATATTTAAATGGTTTGATATTTGGAAGAAGAAGTTTACGTTTACAAATTTTGTTTCTAATCTGCTTAAATAGGGTAGGGCCACATGTTGGAAGTTTAATAGTTTATTAAATTGTTTCTGAAAAGGAAAAAAATTCTGATATATTTTAGAGTATGTTCAATCTTTAAGCAGGTTGGAAGGTTTAAAAATATTTATGTTTGTTTATCAATTTGTAATTTAAGTCCATAATGAGTGCGAAAGATCATTTGTTGAACTGAAATTCATAATTAGGGAGTTTGTTTTTTAAAATTCAACTCCATCTAATTGTCCATATAATTGGATCAAGTTTTTTTTTTGTTTTTTTAAATTTTGGCCAAATTAAATTGTTTTTGTTCATATAGTGTAGAATTTTGTTGCGTCGGCATGGCGCGCCCTTGCTGAATTTTGTAGGCATCTGTTAGTTTTTTTTAATGAATTTGTAAAATGACTCCATAGTTAGAGAATATGTATTTTGTTGCAGTTCGAAATGCCGAAATTCGTTGAAATTTGATATGTAGAGTATCTCCAAATACGCAGCGATTTAAATTGTTTGAATTTTTTTATTTTGCCATAAATTTTCATTTTAACTCCGTAGTTAGAGAATGCATGGTATGAGCATTTATTAAATTGAACTCCATGTAATTTGAAGAAGTGCATTTGGATGTTTCTTCAAATATTAAGCAATTTGGAATATTGAAATCTGTTGGTGTTTTGGCAAAAATAGTTGGCATTTAATTTTGTGAGCATGTTGATATATTTTAGAGTGCTTCAAATTCTTAAGCAAGTTGGAATGTGGGAAAAATGTTTTTATTTTTAATCAATATTTAATTTAAGTATACAATGGGTGTGAACGCACATTTTTTCAGTTGAATGACATAATTAGTGGAAGGTCATGTTCATTACTTGCAAATATCTATCAATTTGAAATGTTCAATTTAAGTCCATAATTAAAGGGAATGCATCGTATGAGCATTTATTAAATTCAACTTCATGTAATTTGAGGAAGTGCATTTGGATGTTTTCCAAATATTCTGCAATTTGAACTATAATGGATGCAAACATACATTTTTTTAATTTAATTGTATAATTACTGAAAGGTCATGTCGTTTGCTTGCAAATATGTACCAAACTGAAATGTGTAATTTAGGTTCGTAATTAGAGGAAATACATTGTATGAGCATTTATTAAATTTAATAACCCTATGTAATTTGAGGAAGTGCGTTTGGGTGTTTTCCAAATATTAAGTAATTTGAAATGTTTGAATATGTTTGTATGTTGACTTAAATAGTTCACATTTATTTTTTGTGAGCATGTTGGTCCATTTGAAATAGAAATGGTTGGAAAATGTTTTTTTATCAATAGTTAATTGGAGTCCATCTGTGGGAATGCACATTTATTCAATTGAATTTTATAATTAAAGAAGTTTTTAAAATTGAAGTACATATAATTAGAGGGAGTGCATATTACTTGCAAATATTTACCAAATTGAAATGTTCAAATTGAGTTCACAATTAGAGGAAGTGCATTGTGTGAGCATTTAATATGTTTAACTCCATGTAATTTGAGGAAGTGCAATTAGATTTTATCCGAATATTCGCCAGTTAGACAAATGACATCGATATTATAAATTGGAACATTACTTATATTTTATGGATAAATGACTCTATTATTAATAGAGATGTGAAACGCTATTATTCAGAGAGATGTGAAACGTTTTGAGTATTGTAAAAATATGACTTCATTACCATTTGTTTGAGCAATTGGAACATTGGGTAAACAATACTTTCCTTTTTATATGATTTCTTTTGTTTAAACAAAATTTAGAATATTTCATATTTTTTGTCTTTTCTAGATTGTAAAAAATATTCGTTTAAATTAAGCAAAAGCAGATCTTATTTTCCATCACTTAGCAAACCCCATCCGGGACGTTGTGATTTAAAATGTTAAAATTCGTCGCAATTTGTTGTCCCGAGCATCTCCAGTTTTTTTTAGCAAATTTAAATGTTCAAATATCAATATAATTTGATATAGATATTTATTCGATGTACAAAATCAGTAGAAATACACTATGTAAGTATTTTGCAAATTCAAGTCCATTTATTTATATGGAATGCATTTAGGATTTATATAAATATTTGCCAAGTTGGAATGTTGGAAAAAAATTGTATATTGTCAAAATGGACAAATTCGAAGGGCACTTAAAATTTTGAAATATTCGAATTTGAATTTTTATCGGAGGACATAAATAATAAGCATTTATTTTTATGCGTGCACTTTGATATATTTGTTGAATTTTCCTAATAGATATTTAAATGTATTGATTTTCCAGCATTTTACATTTTAAAGAAAAAATTCAAAAAAAAATTGGAAAAGGGAAAAGGGAAAAAAACTGGCGTGTGGGGCCACTGTGATGTAGCGATGACGTCACAGTGGCCACAACTGGCCGGATTCCCGCGGCGGCGTTGAGCTCGCCGGTGGCGCACCGCCTCGCGCGTGGGCGCGCTGGATGCGCCCGGAGCAGGTCGACCCGCACGTGGCCGCGCCACCCCTTCTAGGTCGCCGGAGCGGCCGTGGCGGCGTCCGGACGCGGCCGAGGACGGCGGGCTGGGCGGCGGCGATTCCGGCGCCTGGGCGGCGTCCCGGCGGCCGAATCGCGGCGAGGATGGCAAGACGGCGACGGCGGAGCCCGTGGTTGGCTCCGATTTGAGCGGGGAGTGGTGGCGCGGCGGCGCGAGGCGTCGGCGGTGGCGGCGACCACGGACCGACGTGGGACAGAGGAAGGAGAAGGAGGATGTGGTGGCGGTTTTGCAAATAGGTCCCTGACATTTTTGATTTTTGCAATAAGGTCCCTCGCTTCGTAAAATCGGAGGTCGCGCTGCAATTTCTGGGCTCGCTTGTCGCTTTTTGCAAAATGGCCGCGCGTCGTGCGGCTGACAGGTAGGGCCCACCCCGAGTACTGTAGATGAACATTAACATGAACAGTACCCGGGGCGCTGCGAGGCCGCGGATTTGGCCGACTTTCATATACTTAGTAATTTGGCAATGGTTGGAACATTTTTTTTTGAATTTCAATGGTTGGAACATTTGTCCCCTGCACTTCTGTCGTAATGTCTAGACGCTGGAAAATATTACTAATTGCATTGGGTTCAATAAGATACATTGATATTCTATGGTATTAGAGCATCTCTAACAGATCCTGTATAATCCGGTCTAAACAATTCGGTCCGATATGCGAGTTTGAGCCATTTTGATGAGCCGAATCCCCGCAAATCGGTCCACCCGGCAAAAATCCCTGGTACCCACTAAAATCGTTTGCCATCTCACTAAAATTGCGGGCGAACTAGGGTTTGCCCCTCCTTTCCCTGACCCTCTTTGCCGCGGAATAGTCTCAAGTCTATCTATGGCGTGGAGGGCAAAGACGATGAATCACATCACGTTATGCTAACATAGCTTGGCCTAGGTTGCCTGGAGGTGGGTTCTGGCGAGGATGGCGGCAATAGGGGTGACGTTCAACCGGACCCGCATGTGGATAGTGGTGGCAGCCATGGCGTTGTAGCACGGCGGTAGTAGGGCTTGATCTAGGCCGGATCTGCGCATGATCTGGCTGATCTGGCCTGACAGGTTCTGCTGCTACGTCTGCTCGGGCCGCATTTGGCGGTGGAGGATGACAGATCTCCTCCTATCGGCTGCTGGTACTACCCACGCGGGTTTTGTTCGGTTGCCGTCCTCCCTCGCTCGATTTTCTGATCTCGCCCGTGATGTGTTGTCAATCCCGCGGTTTGAGGTCATGGATGAGGGCATTGGAAGAAGTTGGATTGCACGGGTGTCTCTATGGCGAGCGACATGGCGGCGGTGATGGTTTGTCTCTTCGGCCGTGTGGATGGCGAGGAGCGGAGGACAGGGGTTCATGGGGTTGGCGGTGCTTCGGTAAAGAAAACTCCCTTATCGTGTTCTGGAGGCATGACTCGAAGCAGCTGATGGCCCAGTACATGGCATGGTGCGAGGGTTTTTGCAGGCAAAAGCTCAGCACTTCGGTGCCAAGGGCGGCCATGCCTGCAGGTATGGCTACCCTCGTGGGAGCGCTGTTGTGGGTATCTTTTGCCGCTCTAGGGTTCCTGGTGAAAATCCTTTACCGACGGTCTCGACGACGGCGACGAGACACGTCGTTACCCTCTTGGCGCGTCGTCGTGGAGTTCTGGTGTCATTTGGACTGCAACAAACGCAAATTGGTTGAAATATTTCGTTTGGAGCACGGAAAACGAAAGAAAGAATCACAAGCAATGGCACATGGGATCTGTAGCATAACTAATAAGGGATGAACCGAGCACGTGCGTACCTCCATTGAGCCACAGCAAGAGGGGCTTCTTGTCCTGGTCCTTCTCGGCCTCGAAGAACCAGTAGAAGAGCGCCATGTCGCCGCTCGTTCCGACGTCGACGTAGCCGACATAGTGCCTGAACCCGACCTTTGGTTGCCCTGGGAGCCCGGTCACGTGGTCAGGCTCCGGTCGTGGACTCCAGGACGCTCCGCTGGCCACAACCGAGATTGCTAGTAGAGCCGTGGCCAGGGAGAGGAATGCCATGTTGACCATGGCCGTTTGCCCATCTCTGTGTGGAAGCGCTCGTGTGTATGTGCTATGTTTGCTCTGCTTGGGTTCTTGGCTCTGGGCTTGGGGCAGATGGAAGAAGGATGGTTGGTTTAAAAGCTTAGGCAGGAGAGGGTAGCTAGCAGTAGTGGTAGATTATTTGGGTTAGTTTAAAAACTGTGAGTCCCCCTCCCCCTCTATAGAATACAAGTGTTTTGTGGGTGGTTTGGGCATCCTGTGGGCATCAGGCAAGATGGAGAGCGGTTCACTACGCTTCATACGGGCAGAGATCAGCCAATGGCTTAGGGCATGATTGGTAGCCTTCATGTCGTTAAATCAGGCCACATGGATGGAAATTCCCAGCGTTTGGATGTTCTCAAGAACTTTGCGTCAGAATGACGTGAACCGTAAAGCAGCTCCGAGGCAAATCCACTCGGACCTACGAACTCCCGATTCGGCCGTTTTCATGGAACAAGACTTGGTATATTGATTGAGCAACAATAGATATTTCATGTTCGATAGCTTTCATTTGGTTTCATAACTGGGGCGTCTGAAACGAACCGCTCCGATCTGAGCGGAACAGGTCCTTTCAATCGCCCCTGCGTGGCGACGGGGGAGGCTGATTCAGATCGCCGATGATAACCCCTCTTCCTTCTCTTCTCCTCCTCCCTCTCCGTTGCCAAGGCGGCGAAGCCCGGTAGGCGACGGCGGCTGGGGGGATTGATTGTCCTTCTCACACGCGGGGCTGGCGCAGGCCGGTGCTTTGGGCTAGGGCATAGTGCTTCCGGGCATCATGGCATATTCATCCACCGGCGCTTGGCGTTTGGTGTGGTGGAAGTGCGGCGGACGGCGCGGTAGGTCGCAGGTGGCGGTGACAGATCCAGGTTGGCGTACCCAAATCCTCTCCCTGCCGACGGCGCCTTCTCGGGTTGGGTCGGGTAAGATGGATTCGGGCGATGCGGCTCTTCCTTCTACGTTGGTGGGCGTCACCGACACCATTAGATCTCCGAGTTCGAGGGACTACCGCTTGGGAGAAATCCTTCGTCCCGATCTTCCATCGCAGATGATGCGGCGACGTCAGCGGACGCCGCTAACCTCCTTGGAGGGTATCGTCGTGGTGGCAGCCCCGCTGAGCTACGAGGGAAACCTCGGGTTTGGCTTGCCGAACCGGACAATGGCGGCATGACACCGTCAATCTCCTTGGAGGCACTGTTTTGGAGCTCATATCTGCTCGTGGATTCTCGAAGACATGGCAGAGTTGGACCACCACATAGACTTGGCTTGAAGGGTCGTTTGCTTCAGGGCAAATCCTAGATCTGGGTCTCCCGGATCGGACGATGATGGCATCACGTCCCACCCCTCTTGGAGGCATCGTTTTTTGAGCAAGTGCTGACTCGAGGGGCCCTATGGTGGAGCAGCGTCGTATCTACCGCATCAAAAAAAAACATGGGCCTCGGCGGCATGGCGCAGCGGAAAATCGGCGGCATATGCGTAATGATGGACGTGTGCAGGACACCGGCGCTGTCTGGCTTCATGGCGATGTCGACGGCAGGTCTGACAAAGTCATTGCGTTGATCTCTCCTGAAGATGGGTTGGCGGAAGACGGCGACATCGGCTTCTAGTGCGTGCATGTGGTGCACGCTGAGGGTCAGCTGAACTAGTTTGTGCTCCTGGCTCGCCGTTGGGCGGCTTGGTTGAGGACTCCAGATTTAGATGATGTACTTAGCTATGTGAGGTCGGGGCACACGGCTCCGATCAGGTCCACCCCTAAATCAATCTTGTAGGTCTAGCGACATTTATCATCAGAAAGGGGCTTCCGGTTGATTTCTTTGTGAGGCTTTATGATTTATTCTTTATTAATAAAGGAAAAAGGTGCGTGCATCATTTTGATTCGGAGGCTAGGGTATAACCTCCATTTCGAAAAGAAAAAAAAATGTCATGTTGGGTACTAGGATTAATAAACGCCGACACCTGGCCCGACGAGGCACACTCCTGCAAAGCGATTGTTTAGCAGTAAGGTGAGCAGCTAGATTTGTTTTACGGTTCGTATAACGAAAATTAAAATGACTGTAAATCCTAGTAACCTCTGGCCGTTCGCACGCGAGCTTGGCCAGGGCAAAAGGCTACTAGGTTTCCTGCCTCCCGCTGGCCGCCGCCAGCGATCTTGCCTCGTCTTCTGTGGCCTTAGGGCTATGGAGGCGCGGTGTATCCTGGTCCTTGCCGGAGGGAGGGCTCCGTTTTTAGGTGTTTTCTTGTGTTTTGTCAAGTTATGTGGCCTATTCAGGAGGGCGAGGCGGCAACTTCATGGTGATGGAATAAAGTTCTCCCCGCCTAGCCCCCGTTCTGGCGGTGCATCTAGCATTGTCGGAGGGCGTGTGGAGGTATGTCTCCGTCGGATCTCGCAGGATCTGGTCGGTGTTTGTCTTCGGCAGATCCGATTGGATCTGGTCGTTGTTCGTTTGTGTTCGTGTGTCTACAGGTTGGATCCTTTCGATCTACACTTCTCTTCATCAGCGATGGTTGCTCGTCTGGTGCGATGGTCCTGTGGGGCCTTAGCACGGCGACTTCCTGACTGTCTACTACAACAAGGTTTGCCCGACTCCAGTGAGGGAGGGGCGATGACAGCGGCGCGCCTTCGGCTCGTTCCAGTGCTTGTAGTCGTCGCTAGGTGGTCTATGAATCTGGATATAATTTTTGTTACTTCTTACATTTTTTGTACTACCTTAACAATTGATGAATAGATTGGAAGTTTTTTCGCAAAAAAAAAAAAAAAAACAAGCCTCTTACAGTCCGTCTCCAAATGAAGGTTTGTGACTTCTATACGTGTGCGCAGGAGGAGGCCGTCCCTACAGGGCACAGGCATATGCTTGGCTCTCAATATATTCGCCATTCAATCATACCTGATACAACTTTTAAACAGCGGCAAGAAACTCCCCTTTGTCAATAGGCATGACAAAACCTGCAGAACTCACATGTTTCTCAATGTCAAAAGCAGCATCAAAGTTTTTTTTTGAATGGTAAGCAGCATCAAAGTTAATCTTGACGAAATTCGGGGGTGGAGCAGACCATAGACTGCCGAACGAAACGGTGTCCGAGTAGAGTACAGTCGAGCCCGTGCCGTGAAAGCCCAGAACGTATCCGATACAGTAAAGGAAGCCCGACAAACAGAGTCCTGCCGTTCACCCAAAGAGGAAGAAAAGAAAAAAAGAGAAAAAACACGATAGCAAACCAAACCGCAATCTCTCAGCTTCGCCTCGGAGCCGATCGATTTGAGCCAGAGAAGAGGCGGCACACGTCCTTTGCGGTCGACTGGAGCCGGCGAAGTTCATGTCTGAACGCGGCGTCCATAGCGGGCAACTGGTCGTTGAGAGCAGGATCGAGGCGGAGGATGCGGAGGAAGTCCACTCCCTCGCCGTCCAGAGGGGTTAAACTCTGAGACGAGGGACCTCGCCTTGGGGACGCGCTTAAGGCCGAAGTGGTGGCCATCCAGGGTGGTCTCAAGGCCGAGGCGGTCATCGAGCTCGCCGTCCGGACCGGGCTAAAGGCCGAGAAGGAGATACATGCTCTCCTACTCGAGCAGCTACTCGCCTCCTTCGATAGGCGACGCAAGGACCCCGAATTGCATGAGTGGGAGTATCCTCGTGTCATCGAGAGGAAGAAGACGGATCCTAGATGCCCCTTCGTCCTCTTCAAGATGAAGGCATCAGCCAAGAAGGCACAACTGTCATGGTGTCAGAAGAAGTATGCCCGCTACCCTCCGGAACGAGCTGGGTACACAAATGCTTTGCGCGTGGCACACTTGGGACCAGACGGACTTCATCTGGAGCAGGCAGGGGAGGGTGGATAGCCTAGGGCGATCTCGTGCCATGTGGATGTCAAGTACATGGGGAGACGACGGTGCAAAGAGCCTGTCTTCGAGGAGGGCTCCTCTATGCCGCTAAGAGAGGTTGCTCTTATCAAGAGATTGCCTGGTGGTGAAGGGATTTCTATCATGTCATGTATAGAAGGTCTTGGTGTTAAACTCCATGATATTCTCTTCATGTTGCACTGCCCATCCATCACTGTGGCGCTCACCTTTACCGAGCGATGGTTCTATGTCCCTTCCAAGTTCACGGAGGAGCCATTATATGCCGCAGCTGGTCTTGATTTCATAGACATTACCATTCCATTGGAGACTCTGATCAGTGATCAAGAAGCTTTACCAGATGTATGAGCAAGAGGAGAAAGAAAAAAAGATCACGCGTGAGCAGCAAGGTCATCAGGAGACAGAGGCGCTCATACAGCAGCAAAAGGAACTAATGCCCCAGAGGGAGGAGCAAGAGAGGGAAAAACTGGAAGACCTGGAGAGGAGAAGGGCTGAGAGCAAGAAAAATAAGTTCCTGCGCCAGGAAATGAAATAGGCACGGATTAAGGGAGCAAGAACTGAGGAGCAACCTGGGCATTGTGAAAACTATGATGATGCTTTTTGCACCCCAATATTTCAGCTTCTGGAAGAATCAGACTGGGTGAAGCCAGCGGAAGAGGAGCTGTACCAATGTGAGGAGGAGAGGTGCAAGGATTTACTTGAGGAAATTTGAAACCGGTTGAATAGAAGTAAGCTGCTTTTCTTACTCCATCATGTTCCATTATTTTCGGTTGCTTGTTGTCCAGTAATTCATGTGAACTTATCATTTACAATAAAATCCTTTTGCTCTGAAACCTCAAGTCTATTAGTATTGGATTTTGTTATATACTATGTAGTATGACCTATGCCGTCCTTAATAGTACTGCACTAGGAAAGACCACTTGCTGAAATTTGAGGATGGTCCTAATGCTAGTTTTCTATGCTGCAGCATGTGTTATGTGCTTCTAGCTGTTCGTTCTCCCAGTTTCATCTATTTATTTGTTGCATTACTCGGTTAATGGTGTAATTCAATTGCCATCTTTCTTCTTGGCCATGCTGCATTTTATTGGTTCCATATAAGGTTAATAACTTACTGTTCTGGTGGCTGTTTGTACCATCAGCTAGCCTATTGGTTTGCTGCTTGATTTTAGTTGTTGTTATTGATAATGATTTATATCAGAGACGCCGTGTGGAAAATCTTTGTTGATATTAATGAATCCCATGTTAAAGGATGACTAGTGAGTGGTACATGCTTTGCTTGTGGGATATATATATGTATACTGAATATTCTATTATACCAATATACAATTATACATATACTCTGTTGCACGTTTTATTTACATGTCGTGAAGTTTCGCACGATCATCGGAAGTTACTTCAATTAAATCAAAAGCCGTGACACGACAGAACCATCTATGAAATCACTTATTTTCCTGGTTATTATCTCTTCCGTCTTTTTTGTTCTGGCCTATAGCTCAGAGTTCATCCCCTCAACCCTTGTTAGAATTCACCACCTATTGTCCTGACTTCGAGACATCTCTTCTGAAATCTACAGTTTCTCCTAACTCTGTTTCCTAGTATCCATCAATTATATTTCTTCTATACCCTCTCCACTCTAAACCATGCCTCAGTTCTCGACGCAGTAGACTCGCAGCAGCAGTCCACATCTGGGTTTTGAAGTTGCAGCTATCTGTTGCACTGTCTTGTAGGTTGGCCACTCTCGAACTAAGCATTTTGACCGCCTGAGCACCGAAGTTAAGCAGCGAGCTTGCATGGGCATGCAATCAGGAGTGGGAGGCTGCAGAAAATTTGTTAGCCAACTCAGCAGTTACGGGCAGCCAACAACATGGAATTTGGGCCAAAGAGCGTAGTGGGGAGTGTGACTGCCACAGCGAAAAACACAGTGTTGCTTAGAAATTGATTGGCCCATTCCCCGCTCTAGTTTGCCACAAAACAGTGTTGATTTGGCCCTTCCAGCCCATTTGCACAAGTGCACATATTTGCTAACCGACCTGTTTGAAGCATTGTTCTCTCTTATCATTGTGTTACTTGCTTCGCCGCCCTTTAATCTTGAGTTAATTGTCTCCGACACTTTTTGGGTTATCTGTGAATGTTGTTTGCCTTTAGTTGTGAATTTTTACAAGTCACTTTAATTAAAGAAAGGTTCTGTCGAGGTGTCACTTTGTATTTTCCCATTCTATGTTTTATAATGTAAGTACGTATTCTTGTTATGTACTGAAAGGGAAACCCCTCCTTTTTAGGGTGCTTGGCTATTATTTAAAAATATTGTGATGTTAAACATTCTTTTTTTCTATCTATATGGTAATGCTAGAAAGTGTCATCTCAAGTGACTGCTATGTAGAGAGAAATAGTTGAGCAGACAATGAACTTAGATACTGATTTATAATGGATATTAGCTTGAAATGATAGTGGTATTGTTAAGACCTCCAAGTATATGGTATGGAGTATTAGTATTTACATGACAAGAACCACGCAAAATCTTCTGCAGTAACGAGCTTCACTGTTGAGAATGGCATGTTGCATTTCTGTAACGCCGAGCAATAAGCAAGAGGAATCAATCAACTCCCACGACATATGGAGGGAATTCCGTGCACCTCAAAGACTTATGTCAACCATTACCAAAAAATATATCGACCAGAAACTCAAAGTAGCTACTTTTAAGAAACTCAAAGTAGCTACAGAAGTGTGAGCTACTACCAAGCTTCATATATGCATGGAAGGCTAATATTTTTCGAACCCTCGGGAGTTTGGCACATTCAAGTGATGAAACTTGATGGTTACTCCTTGCGTGTGATGAAGCATTGTCTTTAATGTGTTCATTAACCATGTTTCCCACCTATGTACATGAATTTAATTTGTCTTCTTAATTCTTACCCCTTTTAGTCGTGTTTTGCATGAATGTAGATAATTCTTGATTTTCGCTAACTATTGATTTATATTTCTGATACTCCATGTAGTTCACCAAGCATTAGTCCACCGCTGCTTTTTTAAGAGAAAATGTCTACCCCTGATACTCCATGTAGTTCACCAAGCATTAGTCCACCTCTACTTTTTTAAGAGAAAATGTTTACAGGTTCTCTGTACCCTTCTATTTAGTTGATCCTACTGTCGAAACTTGAGAGCGAACATCACAGTTGTTGTGTTATGGTGTTGTAGCTATAATTCCTGTTATTCTTTCGGTTACAATTATCACTTGTCTTATATTCTTGCCCCAGATTACTGTTGGGTGCTATGACTATTTTTCCTGATATTCTTTAGGTCATCATTAGAGCTACATTTCCTGTTATTCTTTTGGTTACCATTTTTATTTGTTTTACTCTATGTTTGTCCCAGAAGTTATCCTCACGAACTACTCCCTCCGTTCCATTTTAATTGACTTGGTATTCACCACATGTGGATATATCTATACATGTAACATGTCTACATACATCCACATTTTGTGGATAGGAAGTCAATTAAATTGGAACGGAGGGAGTATGTTTTTGAACTAAACTTTTCCATTTTGCTCAGAGTACTGTTATTCTGGATCATGTGATAGGAAGCTTGACCGACTGATGGCTGAAGTTAGCGAAGCTTGAGAAATCCTTGGCAACCATAGGAAACTTTACAGCTTATGTAAGTTGTGAGCTTGAGATTCACGTGCTGGTCTACTGATACTTCGTACTTGGAAACTAGTTGGTATCAATATATAGATGTCATGTCAACCAGATACATGTAGTTGCTAAATTGTTGAATACGTGATCACCGCAAAATGATGTAAATCCTATGATGACTTTGTTGCTGGCTTTATGCTCCCGTTTTACATTGTGAACTGGTAGCTGATACTCCCATTGTTCCAAATTACTTGAGTTTAAAGTTTGCCCCAAGCCAAACTTCTCTAAGTTTCATTCCATGGATGCGGATAAATATTGTATACCAAAACTGCTTGATGTATCCCATTTCTTGATTCATACTATAGATGTGAAGTCAAACTGATGTAGTGTGGCAGCTGAATTGCTCAGCGCTTCACTGCAAATTATATGGATGTTTTGTTTGTGTAAAGCTATCGCCTGCTGGCCTTGTATTCCTGTTTTACTTTGTATAACAACTAGTTGAATTTAGGCGCGCCATCACGTCGCGCCCTGAGTGGATATTTCTGTAAATATAATTTGTTTTTTTTGTTTGGGTTACGTAATATATTTTGTGAATAGGAATGGTGAAGTTGTTTGTTTAATGCATTTATCTTTTCATAAATGTTAGAACTTATTGAGTTATTGCGGAAAACAAAATAATAGTTTTACTGTTTTAGCATTAATTAATTTAAATGGTTTGTTGCAAATCTATTAAAGCAAACTGAATTTGGAAAAGGGAATTTATAATTGTTTTGCAAACTTAAATGTGTTTTTTTAATCATTATTGGAATGTTATTGTAATGCGAAGCAAAAGAAAAGTAAGAAAAAAATAGAAAGATTTAATTTCAATGTTTGTTACAACTTTACTACAACAAACTGGAATTCAAAAAGGGAAATTACAGTTGTTTTGTAAGCTAAAATGTGTTGAAATTATTTTGCTTTATGGTGATCATTATTCTGATGTTGTTTTTGTTGCAAACCAAAAAAAAAAGAAATATATTGTATTAATGCTTATTAAATTCAATCCATTTGCAGAGGAGATGAATATGTGATTTCTTTAAATATGCATGTCGTCAAGCATTATTTAAGTTGTTTAGATATTTGTTCTGTTGTGATTTGTAAAATTAAGTTTACACTTATAAGTTATTCAAATTTTTTAAAAAATTAAAATTGGAAAGGTATTCATGTTTGCCTTTTTTTAACGTTTGTTAAATACTGAGATTTGAAAGTCATTTTAGTTTGAAATAATCAAATCTGGAGTTTGATCATATGCCACAAATAGGCAACGTTTATTTTTCGTGTTCATATTGATATGTTAACGGGAAGTTATTCAAATTTAAATTGTTTTAGTGTTTTTTCTAGAAATTTCGATATTTTTTGTCATATTTTTCTAGTGGATATATTTTTAATTATTGTTTTTTGCATTTTTTTCTTAGATATTGTGTAAGCAAAATGGGCCCACATGTTAGGGAGTTTGAAATTTTTGGCACGGCGTGCTATTGATGATAAATGTTCTGTTGATGTTTCGTTTCTTCTGTTTTAGCTGTGTAATATATCTTGCAAAGAGAAGTGACATTTTTGTTCTTTTGCTGTTGTGTGTCGGTTTGAAATGTTAAATTTGTTGGAAATTTGTTGTTCAAAGTAGGTTTAAAATTTCAGCATTTTTAAATGTTCAAATATATATAGGTTTACGTTTGTAGATTGACATATTTAATCAATCCCCATAGTCAGTTAAAATATAGTGCGTAAGTAATTTTTTATTTTTTAAATCGAACACCATTTAATCGGAAGGAATGCTTTTAGTTTTTTTTCTAAATATTTGCTAAGCTGAAATGTGCAAAAATGTTTATATCTTTTTGTAAATAGTTAGCATGTATTTTTATGGACAATTTTTTTTCGTCACATTTTTGTGATGTATCTATTGTAAATTATTGGTTTTGCAATATTTTTTTGGTCATTTCGATAATTTTTCCATATTTTTTGGTAAGTTGAGTTGTGATGAAATGTTTTGTTGAAATGTTTGGTAAGTTGAGTTGTTGAAAAATGTTTGGTTGTTGTCGCAAGTAGGTAGCATTTATTTTTTGGTCATTTCGATAATTTTTTCCATATTTTTTTTATGGCTATTTTTTTAAATTACTGATTGTGCGGTTTTTTTTATTTTCCCGGGAATTAGTTAATCTATAATTTGAAGAATCGCACCTGAATTTCATATGTTGAGGAAGTTAATTTTGGTTATTTCCAAAATGTTTTCCAAATTGAAATATTCAAATTGAGTCCATAAATAGAGGGCATGTACAGTGTGAGCATTTGTTAAATTTAGCTCCACATACTTAGGGGAAGTTCATTTGCAATTTTTGTAAATTCTCACCAGTTCAAAATGTTTGATTTTTTTTCTTGTCCACAAATTATGTTTGCATTTTAGCATAAATAGTTTGCAGTTATTTTCTTGAACATGTTTGTATATTTTCCTGAACATGAGCGTGGGGAAGAAATGTTAGTTTTAAATTTAACAAATATCATATCTTTTCATGTAATTATTATTAAAGTCCTGACAATTGGGACCTTCACAATTTTTTTTGAAGTTATAACTGAAGAAACAACATTTTCCAATAGCATAATTGAAAAATAAAGTGTATCGTAATTTTGTACTTATAAATACCTTTCATTCAATGGATGACGTAGATTGATAGTGCTTTGGAATCACGACTGCTGATACATATATTATGATTGTATGAATAGTCGCAGTACCGGAAAACATGTGAGGTTAATATTTACTACTTGTAAGTAGACCGTAAACCATTTGAGGTTATCCATGCCAGGTGTGCTGCTTCAGATGATCTTCTTGATCTCTTATTTATGATAATGACTTTGCATATATCTAACTTGTTAGAAATGAAATGAAGTGGAAATATCCAAGTTTAAGCAGGTAATCTTCGTTTTATGCGGTACTACGTTGACATCGTATTAATTTGGTTTGGTTGTTTTATCACCTTTAGGTGGTGTTATGGTTGTGTAAATTGTCAATGCGCTGAGATTGATGATCACTTAAGGTCTTAATTACATGAGTAGTACATTTTATTACCCTGGTTGTTATACCATTAACACTTAAGTGTATTTCACTTTTATTTGAATGATGAAATATTACCAAATACTAAGAATAAACACTTTTAAGTTTATTCCGCATTTAAGTATCACACTTAAAAGAAATAAGCGAAGTAACATCATTTTGTCATAAAATTCGTAGTTTTAGTGTTTACTTTTGAATGACTAAAAGTATAACACAAAGTTTGTCCAATGTCGATGGTAATAATACTAATAGTGATCATCTTTAATTAAATAGAGATTTAATTTTCAGATTATGTAAACTTCCTTTAGTAATGATTTCCTCTTATGGAAATGATCATTTTGTTAAACTAAAATAATGGAGTAGTCATAATTGATGTCGATACATGATATTCTTAAAATGAACATAAGGTATCTAAGGTTTTGATTCAAACATATGGTCATGTTTGCAATTTAGATCGTATGGAGAAATTTAAATGGATTTCAAATGGAGGCAAAATAGCATTTCAAATAACCTTCATATGTGAAATATTAAGTGTTTTTTGTTTCAATTTTAAAGTAATTTAATTTTACGGAAACAAATATTTTAATTATGCGAACAAATAGAATTGTTTTTTCTGATCGTTTTGATATATTATTTGTATTATTATGATTAGCAGATAAGAAGTTACGAATTTTACAAATTGTGAATATAATCTGTATTTCCTGGAAATGTTAAACGACTGACAGTGGACCCCGCTGTCAGATTTTAAATCAATTACCGAAATCAATTGTGGAAAATGGGTAAAACCCCGACAGGTGGGGTCCTCCCGTCAGTGGCACCGAAAGTGGCGACGGCGCGGCCGGGCTTGCTCTCGCCGGCGCCGAGCAAGCTAGCACGCGCGGGTGCGCGTGTTGGACGTGGCGGAGCGAGGGCTACCTAAATGCGTCGGCACCGCTGGCTAATGGTCGTCGGAGCAGCCAAATTCGAGCTCACACGGCGGCGGATGGCGGAGGGCCGAAGCCGGAGAAGACGGAGCAATACGGTCGCTTCCGAGCTCCATAGCATGCACGAGTCGACCATGAGCATGGTGGAGCGACGGCGAACCTCCCCAGCATCTCAAAGTTGCAGCATGAGGCTAGAGATGGCGGCGCGCGGCGACGGCCGGAGTCGGAGAAGAAGGGCTTGATTCGCCGCGGTCCGAGCGTCCCTGCACGCGTGTCTTGTGGAGGAGGTAGAGGAAACGACAGCGGACCTCGGGGGCTGCTTGAATGCATCGGGGGAGGGCCGGAGCGGCGTGCCGGCGCGTCGGCGGCACCGGCGACTTCGCCCTCGCGCGCGGAGAGAGAAAGGACGGGGAGATTCTGCTGAGCGTTTTGTAAGAAAGTCCGGAATATTTTCGTAATTTTCAGGACGGTCCCTAGCCTCGCGTTTTTGTGGACCGCGGGTTGGTTTCTGTTTCTAGGAGGGGCTTTATTGCGAAATCGTCACGGGCGTGTTCTGCAGGACGTTGGATCGACGGCGGACGGACGGGATCGGTGCACAGTGCACGGTGGCTGAGGGCTCGCGAAACGGACCATCTTTTATATAGTTAGTAATATGTTCCAAGCCGTAGGGAGAGCCAAAATGAAAAACGAAAAGGGATTGACTCAGCGAGTTTGAGTGGTACTGACAACAGTCTGGAACAGCATACTCACTACAAAGATAAATCTGGACTGCTTCTAAAATATAAACTGACAACTTGGAACACAATAGCCTAGCAGAGTGAACTAGAGTTGAAAACAAAAGCAAGGTCGTCGAGAGTTTCAGATCAGTAACTTACATACCAGACAATCGGGAAACTACGATTTTAGTACATAGCTTGCTGTTTGAAATTCACTTGTCTTTGTCGAACGCCGCCTCCAGGCGGTCGCAGTCGACGATGTACGCGAAGCCATACGCCATGTTCACGAGCGTCGCCTCGTGCAGCTCCCGGCTCGCCGTGGCCGTGGCGTCGGCCGAGAAGAAGACCCGGAAGCCCCTCACGAACGCGTCCCGCGCAGTGGTCTCGCAGCAAAGATTGGTCATCACGCCGGCCACGATCACCTCCTCGACGCCCATCCCGCGCAGCGTCTCCTCGAGCCCCGTGCCGGCGGCGAAGGCGCTGTACGTGCTCTTCTCCACGACGAGGTCCCCCGCCGCGTGGCCGGCCCCGGGAGCAGCTCGGCGTCCGGCGTCCCGGCGGAGATGCGGTCGCCGGCCCACCACTCGGCGAGCGGGCGGCTCGGGGGCACGGGGTCGACGTGGCGGGTGTAGACGACCGGATGCCGGCGCCGCGGCAGAGCGCCACGGTGGCGGAGATGGCCGGTATGGCCGGCGCGACCAGCGACGCGAAGTGGCCCTGCACGTCGATGACGAGGAGCGCCGCGGCTCGGGGGTCGGGGTCGCGGCGGCGCGTCTCGTACCTGGTGTAGGTGGAGGAGGACGCGGGAGGCGGCATGGTGGACGACGTACTGGGCTGCCGGATGTTGCTGCGCGCGATGACTCGCCGAGATCACGAGGAATTTGGGGCGGTGCGGTTGCGCTGCGCGCGCGCAGAAGAAGGGAAGGGAGAGGCTTTCCGGCGGCGCAAGATGTCAAAACACGAGACACGATTTTTTCTTCAGTGGTCGAAGAACAGATCCTTCCAGTTCCAGCGGTGAACGATCGGGACAGCGATGTACTGTACGACGCAACACACGGAAGAAGCATGGTCCATGAGAGTGACAGTCGGTGGAGGGAACCAACACGGGACGTCTTTTCTTCAGAGAGGAACTGAATGATGCACGGGCAGTTATTTTCTGCCGAGAAAAATTCACCGTTAGTCACTGAAGTTGAGCCGTGGTATCGCTTTGGTCACTGAGATTCCGAATACCCTAAATATAGTCAAGGATTTTTCTTAGGGGTTCACTCTGGTCACCGTAGCCGTTTGCATCCCGTATTTTGTACATATTTTGCCACTCTGGCCGACCGTTGACTGGTCTGGCTGCCACGTTTGCAAAATCTGTGCGGACAGCGTGGCTATTTCGCCAGCGCACCGGTCAATTTGCAAGAAAGCCCCTCACTCAGACACAAGTCGCTCATTTATTCCAGTCAGTTGCCACTCCGTCGTTTCGGTGCTCTGCCGGAGAGGTCGAGGTGGTCGACGAGGTCGAGGTGATCGTTGTGGCGCCTCCAGGAGCGGCGGCGACCGTCGGCGAGATGAGCTCGCCGCACGATTTCGATGCGCCGCCACCGTCCACACCATGTCGGAGAGGCAAGGCTCCGGAACGGCGGTCGGATGAAGGCTCCCCTCCTCTGTATGGTTAGTTCCCGCTGCACCCTCTTCCATCCTCGGTATGCTTCTTTCACGGCAGCGGCGGCACGTCGGCGTCGGAGATGGCGATGGTCGTCTAGATAGTTAGGGTTTTAAGCACATGCAGTTCCTCCATCTCTCTATCGCCGCCGTTGGCCTCTGAATTTGGGGTTAGTTAGGGTTTATGAATTTGGGTTATGACTGTAATTTTGTGTAAAAAAGTTGCAGATTCGCATGGTAATTGTTTAAAGATTGGTGTTGTGTAGTGTAAGTTATTTGTCCGAAAGATGCATTCTTTACTGAATTTTGTGTACGAAAAAAGCAAGCTTTAGACTGAATTTTGTGACTGGATTATTCTGATGTTCTATGTAGGTAAACAGATTAATCATTTCTCTGTGGTGGTTTATCACGGAGGTTGTTTCTTTTGCACTGGAAAGAGCAGGTATTACAGTGGTGGTGCTAGCGCGTGGTTTGATTACTGTGAAAGGGATAATTGGACACCATCTGTGATTGAAAATTTGATAGAGGAGCTGGGGTATGAGTGTGAGGGCAGGATGAGAATTTACTGGTGTGTTCCTGGACTGACAATCTACAAGAATGGGCTCAGAGAGATAAAGAAAGGTGATAATACAATGACACAGAACATGATGTCACATGTTAGAAATGGAGCTCATTTTCAGGAGATATATCTTGATCACGAAGACAACATGGTTTCATACATTTCACCTGTTATTGTGCATTCCTCTGATGAAGAAGAGCTGCCACTTGTGAAGTGGAGTGGGCCATTGAAGATTGACTTTGATGATGTTGTTCATTATCTAGTGGCCTCATTTCCACCTGTCATTAGTCTAATTAGGCCATTGATGACTGTACCACCAGTTTCTGAAGGAGAAGCACCTGGAGAAATACATGGACAAGATTCTGATGAAGAAGCAGATGGAGAAACATAAATAGATGAAGAAGACCATTCTGAAAGTGAGCCAAAATCTGATAGTACTGAGGAATATTGGCAATCACCACCTGATAACCCCCAAGAGCAGGGGATCACCGTAGCACCTCTCAATGTGAAAATAAGGTATCGATCCGCAGGAGCAAGAAGGAAAAGTTATCTATTCCCTACAACTGAAGTGTCACAAATTTTAGTTGATTATGCACTAAACAAGTTTAAATAACAAGATAGTTGATTTAATGGATGGAAGTTTAACGTAACAAAACAAGAATGTAAAAGTGTCCCAATCCTCTTTAATGCAAGAGGACAAGACAAAGGTTTTCTCTTATAGGAACAATGGACATGGGTTCATGGGTTCACTTAATCCTCTCTCTCTCATCTACGGTGATTATCATGTTATAGATAAAGTACACACAATTGTCATGTTTTAATGGTAGCTTTTATGACGACTATATGTACTAAAACACATAGTTGAAAGAAGTACTCATTTGTGTTGCTATGTCACCCTCGTAAGGCTAGCGTGGTTGCTGTCACTCCCACATCATACTCTTCCTTTTTACCCCCAGATAAAGGATGTTGGGCTGTATTTCACATGTCACTCAATACATATGCCGTGTCACGTCGGCCATCCCGTACATACATACATCATACTTCATAATGGACAATATTCTAAACACTAGTGCAATGATTCATAATTCGTGTGCATGACCACATCTCTCTCATCTATCCACACTTGGTGGTGTCAATCACCTCATGACAAGGATAAACAAGTCATTATGCATAAATCAAAACATCACATGCATCATAGAATATCTCCAAAGTATGACAAATCATAGAAGCTCCAACACAACGGTAAATGTATAACAAATCATCTCATACCACAATATCCACCATAAGAATTACATAGATAGATCCATACTTATGCAAGGAACATCATATGGAGTCCAACAATGATCATACATAGAGAGATTAGATCAAATTACCACCACAAACCCAAGGTCCTGGGGGTGGACTACTCCCCTTCATCATGGAGACGGTGGAGAAGTCGTTGGAGAAGATGGAGACCACCCCGGCAGCGCCCCACCGGAGTTTTCCCCCTCCAATCTGCAGCTCCAGGTATCTGTTTCGTGGTTTCTGTGTTTCGGTGGCGCTCCTTCCAGAGAACGTCGGGGGACTATTTTTATAGGAGGTTTTAGGTCAAAACGGAGTCGGTGGAGGAAAGATCGACGGCAACGGAGCTCCGAGGGCCAAAGTGGGGGTCCCACGCAGCCACGTACTTGGGCCGCGTGGGCCCACTCATCTGGGCCCTCAGGCCTCCTCTTGTTTGCTTCCTTCGCTCCCAGGTCTTGTTCCTTCCAAAAACTGATGCTCGTAAATTTCCAGGTCATTTGGACGTCGTTTGGGTCCCTGAAACATTAAAATATAGAAACTAGGGTTTTCTGCTTGCGCATGGTTTATTCCATAAAAAATAGGAAACATATCAAATATTCCCAAAATCATTATAAAACAGTGATATAACCCTTATATGATGCAAATATGACTGGAATATAAGTAAAATAATGCAAAGTTCATGTATGCATTTTACATGCATCAACACCTCAACCAAGGGAATATCACCTTCAGTATGAGTTCAGAGCAAGAAAAGCTTGCAGGGCCTTGGACATGGATGGAGCTGACAAACTGGGACCATTTGATGAACAAGAAGGGGATTCTGAAGAAGATGAGGATTACACTCTAGAGTTGTGTGACTCTGACTTTGATCTGCAAGAAGATGATGATCTCTTTGACACAAATGTTGATGATGGTAAGGGCAAAGCTCCTCTGGATGAAGCTGATAATGTCTCTGAAGAAGATGATTTGTACCTGCCAGATTCTGATGAAGATGGAGTGAAGATGAACTTCACATATTTCACTGAAAATGATTTGCAAGATCCACAGTTTGAAGTTGGGCAAATATTTCAATTAATGGAGTTTGTAAGGAAGGCTATCAGAGAATATAGCTGTCAGGCAAGGCGTGACATAAAATTGCCAGTCAATGACAAGTCTAGAGTGTGTGCCATGTGTGTGGAAGGGTGTCCTTGGTATTTGTGGGCATCTTATGACAAAAGATCAAAATGTTTCATGATCAAGAAGTACAATTCTGTACATACTTGCGCAAAGAAATGGAAGGTGACACCATTTACTGCTCCATATGTTGCATCGAAGTATGTTGATTCTTTCAAAGCTGATGAGAAGATGAACATGTAGAATTTCAAGAGAGTTGTTCAGAAAGACTGGCACATGACAGCTTCTAGGAGCAAGCTGAGAAGGGCAAAGAGGTTAGTGAAGAAACTTATTGAGTGAGATGACTTAGAGTAGTACAACAATATGTGGGACTATGCTAATGAATATGCTAATGAATTCAAGAAATCAAACCCTGGCGGCACCTTCTTTTTAGGTGTTGATCAAGGTAGGTTCATTAGTTGCTATTTCTCACTTGATGCATGCAAAAGTGGATTCTTACAAGCTTGCAGGCCTGTCATTTGCCTTGATGGATGTCACCTGAAAACTAAGTATGGTGGAGTTATGCTCACAACCATAGGGATGGATCCCAATGACTGTATCTAACCAATCTCATTTGCAGTGGTGGAGGTTGAAAATACTGAGGCATGGAAATATTTCCTCTCCAATTTGAAGCAAGACCTTGAGATATTAAACACATGCCCATGGACAATCATGTCAGATAAGCAAAAGGTATGCATTTACACATACCTAAAGATACTTGGTTGTTGTATACTTGCTTGAACTCGCTTAAACCATGTTTATGGGAATGACTGTAACCATGTTATGCTTGTACACTTGTGCAGGGTCTTATCAAAGGTGTTAGGGAATATTTCCCTGATGCCGAGCACAGGCACTGTGTGAGGCATATATGGGAAAAAAAATCAGAACATTCACAAAGGAGATATTCTAAAGAACCAGTTGTGGAAGTGTGCCAGAAGAAATACATCAGCAATCTGGGATGCAAACATGGAAGAGCTCAAGGCCATGGACATAGAAGCATACAACTGGCTTGAACAACTCACACCCAATACTTGGGTCAGAGGATTTCAAAGGGAAGAAGCAAAGTGTGACATTCTTCTTAACAACAACTGTGAGGTTTTCAATAAGTAAGTATTTTACTGAACTTGATTGCTTATTTTACTATGAAGTGTTTTACTGAACTTGTTTGCTTATTTGACTGTGAAGTATTTTACTGTGAAGTATTGTATTGTACTTTTTTTTACTAAACTTGTTTGCTTGTGTAACACTTGCTTGTGTAACACTTGATTAACAGATACATTCTAGATGCCAGAGAGATGCATTTGAGATCTATGGTTGATAGGGTGAAGACACAACTTATGACAAGATTTTACAACAAAAGAATTGAGGCAGTGATGGCCCTTCACGTAGTTACCCACAATGGCGCCAGAAAACAGTTGCTAGACCCTTAGCGTGGTACCTGCGTGAAAACTAAATGGGTTAGGTTGAGACTCCAAGTGCAGAGTGTGTAGTAAGTGGAAGACGTGTTTTCCCCACGAGGGTGACTCGAGGGTTTAATATCGAACTCTCGGGGAATCAGTAGTGTAGATTTATCTTCCTATCCTTCTTTTGGTTACCTACAAAACAAAGTAAATGTTTTGGTCCTCAACCTCACCTAGTGGTTGTCAAGCACAAGGTGTTAGAATGATATCAAGATAATATGCAATGCAAACAAGAAATAAATATGCAATGGTGGTAAATAAATATGCAAGGATGGTGGTAGCAATGATAAATGATATTTTTGGGTTTTTTATAATGAATGCAAGATGTAAAAGTGTTTTTGTATTTTCGGATTTAATAATGGCAGAAAATGGAAAAGTGGTAAAAGTGGTTGGAAAGGTGTTTCTTATGATTAAAAATGGACCGGGGTTCATGGTTTCACAAATGCACTCTCTCTTTAATAATGTGGTGGACAATGGAACACTAGAGTTGACATATGAGATTGCAACACAACAGTTTAATGACAAGTTATAATTATATGGGCATCACGTCCTAACATAGAGACCTTTTAGTTATTAGTCTCTCTTATACTCCACCAAGATGCGAACTAAATCATAATACCTCGATAATTAAGATAACTCAGAGTATAGCAATAAGTATCATGACATGAAGTTAAAATAAGAACATGCTAGATCTAGTCATGGAGTAGTGGCAATGGTCACACCCACATCTCCGGTAGCATGGTATTTCTTTTTATCCCTAGTGAGGTAACAAAGTAAGGTAAAACACCCAAGTGGATCGCGGAACTTTCTCTCACGTTCACCGCACTAGCCACCCCCCGTTACTCCAACTAATGCACACGTTCCCCCTCACACGCTCTCATAAACATGCTTGATCATAACAAGTAAATAAGAACGGGGTACATAATATGCATCTACTTTCATAACTGAAACAAAACCATTGCAATCTCAAACATATATTAACTCATAAAAAGATCCACCACAAAGGTATTACATAGATGACCGTAATCATGTTCAGCAGCTCATACGGTACTAATTAGTGAAGCTCGAGAGAGAGAGACACATAAGTTACTTCCACAAACCCATAGTCCAGAGGTGGACTACTACCTCTTCATCATGGAGACGGTGGAGAAGTCGTTGTTGAAGATGGAGACCACGCCGACAGCGCCCCGCCGGAGTTTTCCCCCTCCAATCTGCAGCTCCAGGTCTCTGTTTCGGTGTTTCTGTGTTTCTGCGGCGCTCCTTCCAGAGAACGTCGGGGGATAATTTTTATAGGCGTTTTTAGGTCAAAACGGAGTCGGTGGAGGAAAGATCGAGGCAGCGGAGCTCCGAGGCCCAAGATGGGGGGTCCCACGTGGCCAGGTACATGGGCCGCGTGGGCCCACTCCTTTTGGCCCTCGTGGCTCCGTTTGTTCGCTTCCTTCGCCCACAAGTCTTCTTCCTTCCAAATATTGACGCCCGTAAATTTGCAGGTCATTTGGACGTCGTTTAGGTCCCTGAAACATAAAAGAAAAGAAATAGGGTTTTCTGCCTGCGCAGGGTTAATTCCATAAAAACAGGAAACATGTCAAATATTCCCAAAATCATTATAAAACAGTGATATAACCCTTATATGATGCAAATATGACTGGAATATAAGTAGAAATAATGCAAAATTCATGTATGCATTTTACATGCATCAGGCAGAAAAGTGGCCTGGCACCATATGCCCAAAGATAAAGAAGAGACTAGAAAAGAACCAAGAGCTTGCAAATATATGTGAAGTGTCTGGAGCAGGGGATGGCATCTTCCAGGTTGATAACCACACAAGAGTTTACATTGTGGATATAAAAGCAAAGAGTTGCACATGTAAGAGGTGGGATCTCAGTGGAGTGCCATGACACCATGCAATTGCTTGTTGCAGGCATGAAAATACATCAGCAGAGGAGCTAGTAGACCCATGTTACAACATTGCAAATTTCAAATTAGCGTACAAACCAATCATCAAGCCCTGTAGGGATAGGAGTGAATGGGAAAAAGCAAATCAGTGTGAAATTTTGCCACCTTTGTATGATAAGAAAGTTGGCCGACCTGTTGGAGATATGCCCTAGAGACAATAATAATTTAGTTATTATTTATCTCCAAGTTTATTATTAATATTTATATCTTTATGCTATAACTGTATTGGGCACTTGAATAGCAAATACAACATGTTCAAGAGGAAAACCTCCAATACAGGTGTAGAGATACGAACAAGTAAAAGCGTTCCTGGTCTTGTCTCTAAGACTAGCCTATCTTGTTGTTTGATGGTCATGTTTTCCTGATCATGGGCTTTGTATAAGTCACACAACTATAGGAGTTTATTGTCGGAATGACAATAGTACTGAACCAACCCATTGCATGATCTTGCTAAGAGACTAATCGTCAACGATGAAGGTAGCAATTGATCAAATGTTTTGTTTTCATTAGCTGTATTCCTTTGCTATAAGAATATCTGGTGACCGCGTATTCGACACTCATGCTTTGATTGTCACCTAACGTCTGGCCGTAACTAGGGACCATAACGGTGACTTTTAGGTGTGAACTAGAATAATGTATTGAAACAGAGATTATTCAAGAATAGCACTTACTCCTCCAGATGATGAAGAGATGCATCCTCTAGGCCATCTCAGTATTATTATTGTCACCCAATCGTCTGGCCAGACACAGCGTGATTAATCACGGCACAATGAAAATACGGAATGAGAAAAGAGAATGATATTGGTACGAGAATTATATGTGTTATGATCAAAGGGTTTGATCACACTAGAGCACATTGTCTCAAATCTCGAGATATCATTGGTATTGTGTACGTAAGGGGATTAGCGTAATGAGTAACACACAGGTTCTGTCGTTCACTCGTGAATACAAGGGAGCCAGTACGGCCATCTAGGTCTCAATGCTGGTTATTGTCTGGTAAGTTCCCGGACATGTCTTTGTGTTTACCGAACCTTTCGGGTCACACACTTAAGCTGTGAGTCAATCTTTTATTCAGAGAATAAAGTTGTAGTTTTGTGGTTATGAGAAGTGGTCGGAGTACTTCCTATGTCACAGGAACAACTCCGGAGTGATTCGGAGAAGTTCCGGTGAAGTTATCATGAGAGGGAAATGATGCCGGTATAGGGCACAATTTCCTATGAGAGAAATATGGCGAACAAGAGATGTTCCGAGATGCCGGCAAGTGTTTCCGACATCAGTGGATAGAGTCCATGATTTTATCTATAGAGTATGTTAGGTTCCGGAAGAGTTTCGGAGATTTGACGGGAAGGGGGGATGCGCCAGGGAAGAGAGGGGGTGCCCTGCATGCTGCGCCACACCTAGTGTGGGCCGGCTGCATGGGCCCCACCTCCTAGCTGGGCGCACCAAGTCTCCCTCTCTCCTTCCTTGTTTAAATTGGAGATTTAAAAGAGTCCAACTTGAACTAGGAAAGGAATAAAGGAAATTGGCCAAAAGATAAAAGGGAAGGGATCGGCCGGTCCTTCTAGGGCCGGCGCACCACCCCCTCCCCCTTATATACTCCTCCCTCTCCCCAAGGAGAAGACATCCAGAACTTACACAAGTTCCTCTCTCTAGATATTGTGCAATTAGACGATGCTCTAATCTAGACGGCGCTCTAATTAGACATTGATCTAATCTCTCTCTAGTAGATCTCATGTGTTGAGAATTAGATCGCTCTAGTCTCATATAGCTCTAATCAAGTTTGAGATCTACCACCAAATCTACGCCGAAAGGCAGTATCTCTTCGTCGGTGCTAGTAGCTCTAGGCGGCGAACGTGCTCGACGGATTGGCGCGGCGTACGTGTGGATACTGTTAGAGCGGGGCTGCGCAAGTAGTTCCTCGATGACGGACCGGCAACAATCTCACCTCCCGGCGTGGACGTGAGATTCTTCATCAGGCTCCACCGACATCTACTTCGACAAACACAAGATCTTCCGCAACGGTGTTTGTAAGTATCTAGATCTAGCATTATGGGGTGCAACATATCTTCATAGAAGATCTTGGCAGCAAGGTTACGGAATTTTTTAAAGTTTTACCCGCAACCCAATACGACCAACTAATAAGAGCAGAACAAAGCAACTGTATGAGCTCAAAACAAAGGATGTGCCAAGAAAGTGAGCAAACATGGCATGATAATCACCAGTTCTTACTGTCATGTAGATGGTCACAACATTTCTGGCTGTGGACTAAAAATGGCTGGCATTCTCTCAGAAGAACAAGAGGTAGAACAGTCAGCAGTTAGAACACGATCAAGGGAAATTTCTGAAGATGTCTCTGACCATGAAGCAGGAGATCTCACACAAGAACATGACAACAACATTCCACGGCTGCGGTGACACAAGAAGATACCCTATGCTAGTACAAACAGCTCAGTAATAATTACCTCATTATTTCATATAATCAATTACTGTTTCAATTATTGAGCAATGCATTATATATCTTATTATTCCATATAATTGTGCCTAGGTCAACTATGGACTAACCATGCTTCAGAGGATGCAGTTGTTCAGGCCATCCCTTAGAATTGAGAGCATAGATGTATACTGATTCAACCTTCATCAGTAATGCATTTGCACATGCTCAAGGTGCAACTACCTCTACAACAGCCACAAAAGATGCTAACCTGACCATGAAGCTGGTACAAATGAAAAAGACAAGGATAGACAAATGGCAGCAAGCAGAGACACAGTCTTGAAGCAATGAATGAAGCCATTGAGAAAAAAGCACAAGAGGCTGAAGCTAAGAGACAAGAAATCCACCAGGCAAAATTAGAGAAGCAAGCAAGCAGAAGAGAAACAGCTCAGGAGAAGAGAAAGTTATAAGCAGCAGAAAAACAAGTTGCACTGCAAGTTCACAAGCAGAAAAAAAGAGAAGAGGCAGAGGCAAAGAAGGCTTACTCCCAACAGCAGAAAGAAATGAAGGCATTAGAAGTTGCAGCTCAAAAAGCAGAGCCGACAGCTCAAAGAGCAGAGCAGGCAGCTGCTAAAAAAGAACAAGCTAAGAATAGAACAAAATTGAGCACAAATCAAGTAGGGAACATTAGCATAGGTTCGAAAGATATGTGTGTATTTTGTGGCCAAAACTTGTTGAAAACATGATCAACTTCATGGGATAAACTTCATGACCAAACATACAAAGGATAGCAAGCAACATACAAAATAAGAATAGAACGAAATTGAGCACAAATCAAGTAGGGAACATTAGCATAGGTTCGAATTAAGCCCAAATACGGCATACAAATTGTTCAGATAACTCAATGTTCAGAGAGTACACAGATTTTTCAGAGAGTACACAAATTGTTCAGAGAGGACACTTGCGATCTTCGTCAGACAACGACACCAACACGTAACTTCAGTCCCCACCGGCGGAACCACAACCATTGTGCCCACTGTAGTAATGGCCACCGTCGAGGACCGGTGGCAGAACACTACCGTCCATTCGGCTGCCCTCGAATGGAAAAAAATGCGTGCACGTCGGGTCTTCGTCGTCTTCGTAGCACGGCGGCATGTCGGTGATGACTGGGCTGCGATCGAGCACCTCCGAGACATGGATCAGCACGTTGTGCTCAGCTGTCTTCTTCGACATCGGCGAGCTCGATGGTGGCAGAGTGGAAGGGTCTTCCTCTCACTCGTAGTCGATGGAGGGAGGCTCGAGCGGCAGCCGCGCATTGGCACCTCAATCACGAGGCTCTTGGGCACGTCGCACGGATTCTTCATCCATGCCTCGACGAAGAGGAACCAGCTGTCTGTAGGGACCAGCATCTTCTTCAGGTGGCCGCCCAGCCGGTTCACGAACTGGCCAAACGCGTCGGCTCCCACGCCTGCCGCGGGAACCTCTGGAAGGTCAGCTTTGTCAGAATGGCAGCTCAGACTCCTCTGCACCGCTTGCAGGGTGCCAGCGGGCTAACTGGAGCGGCGCGCCGGAGATGTACAGGTCCTGGACTTGTACACCACGCGAGAACAATCCTCCTCGTGGCAGAAGCGGATGAAGAAATCAGCAGGCGGAGCAGCTACATCCACATTCACGTCGCACCGTGCCACACCGCACTCCGCCGCCAGCGCCGCCACGACGTCCTCCGGCGAGATAGGAGGACGGCGACCAGCAACAGTGGCAACCACCACCCGCCCCTCCACTTCCGCTCCAGTTTGAGCATGGTGCGCGTCGGGGTGAGAACCCAACCCTGCTCAGGCCTTAGCTCCGCTCGCCGTTGCGCCAAAGCTCAAATGGGAACTTCCGGCGGCTATCATCGGCGGCGACGGTCTCGATTTGGGGAGCAGGATGTGGGAATTTTTTAGTTATCGATCAAGTAGGGTTCGGGTCCGGTCCGTATTTTATTTCATGTCTCTTTGCAAAAAAAAAACCTCCGCCTCGCCACATCTACGTCCACGTTGTCGCCTTCACGCCACGCTGTCCACACACTCAACGCACAAGTGGCACAATACGTACAAAATACGGTACGCAATCGGCTATGGTTACCAGAGTGAACCCCCTAAGCAAAATGAGTGACCGTATTTAGGGTATTTGGAATCTCAGTGACCAAAGTGATCCCACGGCTCAGCTCCAGCGACTAACGGTGAATTTTTCTCTTTTCTGCATACGGCCGTACTCGCGATTCGAAGTTCGCCAAAAGCAATTCTACAAATCGACTCAATCTAATCGGTGGATGGCTGTACTCTCGAGCCAACTAAGAATCAAATCTTAGGTTTTACGCATGTGTTTTATTAAGACATAATATTCCTTCTGTGGATGACAATCATGTTTTATGTGTAACTAAGTGGTTGTTTGAATTAGAAGAATTTAGAGTTAGTTGTTGAGACTGTTTTAAGGAAGATTTCACCAAAACTAGTTTTAGTTAGTTTTTCTGTTAGTTTGTTTAAGGAAAGCTACGTCATAGGACTAGGAATGATGCTAAAAAAAGAATTAGGGTAATGCACACGTCCTGCCATTCGATTAGATAGAATAGAAAGAATATATACAAAGTTTTTCAGTTTTTGAAGCTGAGTTGATAAAAAATGTTGAAAAAGATGGACCGCTTGGTTTTTTTTTTCATGAGATGTGTTGGTGCACATCTCATTCTTCCTGTTGTTACGCACGGCCCCGAGCACATCTTCAGCCATGTCAGGCCACTGTACTTATTTTATATCTCCATTTCAAATAATATTGCCATTTCTTCTAAAAAACTCATTTCCAGAACTCTACAAACCAAAATATATCAGCCCTCCCATGTACCACCAACACAATCCTTCTCACTGGTTTGACATCTCTTATTTGTCTTTTTGTGGTTTGAGTTCTTTTCCTTGCCCACTGAAATTCTTTTTGCATGCAATTCCAGTTCTTTTCCTTGGGTTTCCTTGCCCACTGAAATTCTTTTTGCATGCAATTCCAGAACTCTACAAACAAAATATATCAGCCCTCCCATGTACCACCAACACAATCCTTCTCACAGGTTTGACATCTCTTATTTGTCTTTCTGTGGTTGTGAGTTCTTTTCCTTGCCCACTGAAATTTCTGTGGTAGAGTTCTTTTCCTTGCCCACTGAAATTCTTTTTGCATGCAATTTCAAATAATATTGCCATTTCTTCTAAAAAAACTCATATTTCCAGAACTCTACAAACCAAAATATATCAGCCTCCCATGTACCACCGGCACAATCCTTCTCACAGGTTTGACATCTCTTATTTGTCTTTCTATGGTTCTGAGTTCTTTTCCTTGCCCATTGGAATTCTTTTTACATGCAATTCCAGTTTAGGTATTACTACACCATTTGCAAATTTTCAAGTATTGTCACATATTTTTCTTTTTTGGACAAACGTTCTCAATGTCCTGACATTGATAATAACCCATCTAGGTACTAACTTTCCACACCAAAATGCTATTTTGCATTTTTTTTTAAGTTTTTAGTATCTTGCCTTTTTTTCATCAGCTCATATACAAAGAGACACTACATTCTGATAAGGATGTTGATACCTGGATGTGTTCTCATGAATAAAGGTCACCACAGTAACAAGCGTGGGGTAGTTGTTACAAACCCTAGACATGTCTTGATGATCTTGATAATGATGAATTTTATATATTCTGTCTTTTATCAAATTTTTACGTTTTCATTCTATATATGAGGAAACCTATGAATACTTTTTTGCATGCGTGTGTCATTGTTTCTGATGTGAGGGTAATCACTTACTGGTGAAACATTCATCATATTTTGGTATGGTATATTGTTGTGATATTAATAATGCACAAGCCTTTTATTACCTTTTATCTATAAAGAGAATATATTAATATAAAAAAGATATCAATTCTGCAACAACACAATGCCAAGAACATGTCAAGACATCAAGCATGCACCCCCAAAAGAAAAAGAAACAGAAAAACATGGCGTCTGCCAAAGCAATCAGCGGATCACAGTAGTAGTAAACACCACCATTGTCAGCACCCTGGCCACGAAAAAGGCTCTCCAATGGCAACGTCTTTAGAAAGGAAACAGTGCACAAACACTATCGTCGCCCGATCCAAAGACACAAGTTGTGGAACTGTATACCAAGTCTCCCCTGATGTTTTCACAAGGGTGTAGGTTGTCCCAATTTTTATCCGGCTTGAAGGGCGACGGACGGTTTTGAATTTCGCCTCGAGGTTGCACCTTAGCACCGGATCCACCCCGGAGGAACCCGGGGTGGGTGCTTCTATTGGTATTCTGATAAGATATATTCTTGATCATGCCTTTTGCATTGATGAACCTGCATTGCTTGAGGAGGTACGATGGTTAACCCTGGAGCGCCTTATGCCTAGCCTCGAGCTATTCGATTGTTGCTTCTTTGTTGACCTGTCTCTCGTGTGTTGAGGAGGTCGCTGAGGAAGTCGTCCTTCGTCAGCGGCTTATCGGTGGTGACGCCTTCCGCAAAGGTCAACTAGCTTAGGGGGTATATCGCCTGTTTTTGTTGTGGCTGGAATTTTGTCATTGCTACGTTGTCGTTTTTCGTCGCTGCTGCGGCCGCGTCAAGCTCAGAAGGTTGTGTGTTTCATCTCGAGCAGTGATGTTGTCAGGGGCAAAGCTGATGTTGCAAAAAGCTACACCCGACCGACGATGATGGTGTCGCCGATGCCTCCGAGAGATCTCGTTCGGATCTCAGTTCCAGACGCTCGTGGTGCCCAACGAAGAGGTACTGTATTGGTGTCGGCATTACCTCCAACGAAGAGGTACTTCTATTGGGAAGGAACTTCGGAATGACATCCTCATGTCCACCATTGCGGTTCTCTCTAAATTTTACTTTGTGTACCCTTTTTATTGGAGTATCTTATTTTATTTTTTGAGCAAATATTGGAGTATTTTATATGCTTGCACGTAGGGTTGTTCATTTAGTGGACAACGGAACGGGCCTGGACAACGTCTTGGGCCCAATCTTAGGCACAATCTCTCACGACGGGGCTGGACACAACGGAACGGCGCGGGTGGAATTCCCTCCCCTCCTCGTCGGTCGACCAAGAACTCCAAGTACCACCACCGGAAGCCTCGCCCTCGCCGCTCCCCCTCACCAACACAATCCCCTTCCTCGTCGCCTCTTCGACCAAGAACTCCAAGAACCACCGGAAGTATCGCCGCTCCCCCTCCCTTAAACCAATCCCCTACCTTCCGCCCGAAGCCTGACCAAGAACCGGCGCCAGCAAGAACCGGCGGCAGTTCATGGCCAGGCGACCAAGAACCGGGGGAGCCGTGGCGACGGAGCACCAGGGAGGGCGCCCCAAGAGCGGCCTCCGCCACCTGCTTCGGCGCGCGCTGGCGCTCGGCGGCGGCACCGTCGACGGCCTCCTCGTCCGCCCTCTGCGTCTGCTGTGGCGCGCCCTGCCTTACCTCCGCTCCAAGAAAGCGCGGAGGGACAGTGCGGCCGCAGCCATGGCGCGGAGACACCGGCGGCGGAACGACCCGCCGCCTCGGGAGACCTCGCTTCTCCGGCGAGCGGCAGCTCGCGTCGGCGGCGCCGTCGGTGCGACACTCCTTCGCGGACGGCGAGCGCTAGCCGTCCTCCACCGCGCGCTCGCCGCCCTCCAGCGCGAGCTCTCCCCCAGCCGCGCGCTCGTCCTCGTCCACCGCCTGCTGCGTCCGCCGCCGCCGCAGCCCCAGCCCCAGCCGCAGCCTTAGCCGCTGCCGCTGCCGCTGAGGAACGCGGGGGCACACCAATATCAGCGGCTTCGTCGTGCTTCTCCTGCCACGACTGCCTCCTCCCCGCCCCCGTCGCCGCCTCCTCCCCGACGGATTTTCGTATGTCTTTTCCCCTTTCCCTGGTACTATTACTCTTGATTTCGTTCGGAACCTTTGCAATGGTGGCGTTTAAAACTTGTTGATTGTCCTGGAGAGTGCCGCCTCCTCCCCCTTTCGGTGTGCCGATCCGATCGCTAGATTGTATTATAAGGTTACATTTCCGCGCCGCGATTTCTATAGTAGGAATCACAGATCGATCCTGTATCCGCGCAACCTCGAAACGCGTCGACTTGATCTGATTTGGGACTGGCGAGAAGTTGTGATTACCGATTAGAGATTGTTTCATATACGTGATGGGTGATAGTAATAGGCGAAACGGGAACATCGTAGAGGGTTTTGGCTTCATTCAGAGTGATTGGCGTAGTTAGGTTTGCGAACTGCATTGGTGCTACTTAATGATGGTGCTTACGAGGATATAAGCGTGATAGGAGATGATTCATCTGACGTTTATGCAATAGTAGGAGTGTGCTATCTGTTATATAATGCATACGAAGGTATTTGCCATATATCAAGTTGAATGGTGCAGAAGGCATCATATCGTTTGCATCCTTATTCACACAGAGGTGCATCATATATTGTCAGAATCTATCAGTGTAATGCCTCTGTTTGCTGATCTTTAGTTTGCTGTATCTCTGCCACAGTGTTTTGTGTCATGGTAGTTTAGTGTTTCTCAATATGTAGGTAACTGAAGATTTCTATCTAAAATTTCAGGATGGTGCAAATAATTACTGTTGAACTTTGATTCTGGGTTCCTTAATAGAATAGTCACGTTGTACGTAGCACCGGAATACATGATCTAGTGTCATGTCTTTGATTTTGGGGTTTTGTCCTCCTTGACATGACTAAATGCGACCGGTCAAGAATCTCTGGCGATCCTCCTTGTAAAATTCGATTAACTGACAAAGACAAGGTTTAATGGAATTAAGACTTGACTCAAGTACTGTCGTTTATTACCTGAGACCGGTGACGATAGTATGCTAGTTACTGAAGCCGTTAAGGCCAAGTATGTAACTGAAGTTGAAAAAAAGTTTAGGCAGAAAACCCAACATGCTGAACCAAAGGAGTAAGTGCATGCAGCACACTTCAGTAAGTTGGGTCTTCGGACTGAATACTTAATATCTTCTTCACGAGTTTAGATCGACTTCTTGTTGTATTGTGCAGCTAGGCACCTATCTTTGTTGCTCTACTGTTGAGAGCCATGTTATGATGTACAAGGATCTCTAATGTCAATACATCTAGCTTTGTTCAAAACAAAAAAAGACATACAGCCGTTGCTTGAGTCCTTATTAAAAAAACACTAATAGACTGGTTTTAATAATTATGTTACTTTAAATGCCCAGACCGTTAATGGAGTTGACGTGCCCGAGGGGATCGTCGACGAATACAAGACCTACTGCCACCTAGCGAGCACCTGCTCGGCGAATTTAGCCGTATGCAACTTCTGTTTCTTCGAGATGCAAAAATCGCCTCGATTCATGGTCCCAATACCTGCCGTGAGTACTCCATTCTATATTTCATTACCTCTCTCTCTCTCAAGTCTTAGCTAATGTGTCATTTTTTCTTTTCATTCGTAGATGTTCCTTCATTGCGACCGCTACCACCGTGACGAACAAGATGTGTGTGGCATTCGCTGCGAGGAGGCCGGTGCAGCGTGAGGGTGCGACCAGGCAGTGATCAGGCCCTACATATCTACTTCTGTCACCGGCTACCTCCTGGCTGGTGGACAGAGTAGTAGTCAGTTTTGCAAATCCTCTGAAAATTGGTGTACAGTTGCTTTTTTTTTACTTAGATCATCTGAAACTTGGTATACACATGATAGATGTGGTTCTGGTTCTAGAACAGAGATGGGCATCTTTGGGTAGACCCGCACGTTCCTGATTCTTTTTTTCCATGTAATCTTTTCCTCATGCTTTGTGAGTTACGTGGTTGCAATTTAGAACCCTAGAGTTGCAGTCAGTTTCCTTGTCGTGCACTCGTTTTGGATTAATACTGGTCGTTACTTTAACTCTTGGTTGTGTACGCAATTTCATCTGGAGCTAGTATTTTTTTTCTCTGGCTGTTACTTGTGTCGATGATTTCTCTTCGGCTGCTCGTCCGACGGCTTCAGCCACTGTTCCTGCCTGTTGGTGTATCTAGTTCTGTGGATCGGTTTAATTTTCTGCTCCAACCGCCATGATCAGCTAGATCTTACTGATCATGGAACCTGCATGTGTTGTGTTTTTTAATCTAGATACTTGATCTTGCTAGATCAGTTGCAGTAGCTTCTATTTTGGATACACATGTTAGCATGTTGGCGTGTTATTTTACTTCATGCATGCAGTTCTGTACCGGTTGAAGTTCAATGGAGTACCTTTTATTTGATCTTGTATAAGTACTTTTTAATTGCTAAGTAACAGTTTTAGCCTTTCAATCTATGCTCCCTGGTTGGCATGTGCGTGTTATCCTACGCAATTTCTTCTGGCAATATTCCTGTATAATGTTCTCACTTCTGTGATCAACCCTACCTAGTGATAGTGTTCTTTTGTATCATATACTGTTCTTTAGGGTAGTCCAGAACAAGAACTAATCATATATTGGCTAATTAAGTATGAGAGAATAATTCGAAGTAATGTTCTTGGCAATTTTGGTACAATCTGTTTACTAGTGTTCCGACAGATTAACTTGAGCAATATGTTGCAAAAGCCATCTCTGCTGTGTAGGTTGATTTCAATAAGAACATCTAGACAGTTTTTTTGTTGTTCATGCAAATTCATGCGTTTATTGTCTGGCCAAAAAGAAAGTCAGTATTTGGCCGAACTGCATTTACAACTGTGGTGATAAATATGTAACAATTAACAAGTTTCCACGTGAACAATAAGTCGGTCAAAAGAAAGGCATATTGTTTGACAGGATTTACTGTTAGTATTTGATTGCTGCGCCAAGTTATCACTTGCAAGTTAATATTTCTGTCAAAAGACTAAGTGTTAATGTTGCGCTCGTATCTTGTGATGGGAGTACCACTGATTTTGGATTAACTTCAGTACAGTTCATGTTCTAATGTGAGTATTCGTTATTTTTCAGCTGCAAATAATGCTTCTAGTATTTCTGCTAGCATCAATTCAATTCATATGCTTACGGGTGCAAACTTTAAGGAATGGAAAGAGAACGCTATGATCGTTCTTGGGTAATGGATCTTGACCTTGCGTTTCGGACTGATAAACCCTTGATACCAGTTCCAAAGATGTCAAACTGGAACTAGAAAAGTGGGATCGTTCGAATCGCATGAGTCTTATGATCATGAAGCATAGTATCCCGGAAGCTTTTCGGGATAGTACATCTGATGAGGTCACTACTACAGCTACAGTTTTTCTTGACACCCTTGTGAAAGAGCATGTGTTGCCCCATGTGTGGTTTTGGTAATTAATGACAATCTCTATCGACTAATGTTTGCATTGAGATATCTTTATAGATCGAGTCCATGAAGAAGTTTGGAGTTCATGTGTTGGACTCTAGAAAAGTATATGATGACCAAGGTTCTATCCAAGGATTTATATATGAAGAATGGTCATGTGTAGAGATGAGCTTATTGCAAGAGTGGCTTGGAAAAGAAGATTGAGTGAAGATTCATGTTTATCTCCAAGCCATCATCATATCAAGACAAGAAGTATATGAAGCGCAAGTGGATTCTTGAAGACGGAGCTTAGCGAGGCTCTCCCATAATGGAGTATGTGGGAGCATTTGTAGATGTCTTCATCAAGCATGTGCTAGCAAGCGCAATCAAGAAAGGTGGTCCACTTGAAGAGATCAAGATCGTCATCATCTAGCTCAAGTGGAATGCGCAAGACAAAGGTATGATCTTGATAGGTTTTCTATTTTACCGGTCTCATGTTGTTAGTGGGAGACCGGGTTATAGGATAGACGGCGTACTATCAAGAGGGGCTCTCAAGTGAGTAACTTGATCGCATCTTTGTGGAGAGCTCAAACCTTTGCATTCTTGGCATATCATCTTTCTTGGTTCTTATTTGGCTTTTATCCATGTGAGAATTTAGAGCTTGTGTTCATCTCCATACCAAGCTCTAGTTCATCAAAAACGGGTTTGAAGTGAATATCTTGTGGTGTTTTTGATGTTGGAGGTTTTACCGGTTCGTCGTTTCTAGAGAGGTCAAACTCTCTCCTTGTGGTCTCCTCCTCACATGATGGACTATGATGTGTATATGCATGATCTTGTAGTGCTTGTGATTATCTTCGGAACAAGCCCAAGATCATTGAAAACGGAGTCCGGATGAAAACTTGTTTGCATTCTCGGCTTTGGAAATATTATCGGTCCACTTCAAGATAGGGTCCACACCTTCTTGTCGTTACCTTTCCAACGCAATTGGATTCACCTGATTTGGAGTTCGGACGAGAAAGTTATTGCATTTCAGGATTTGCTGCTCTGCTGGTTTTTCTGTCCGGAGTCTCCGTGGTTTTAGGTCCGGAGTCTCCGGCCCCTGGTTTTGAGGCTAAGTGCCTCGCGCACGGCGCTTGCGGTATCGAGGCCGGAGTAGGTCCGGAGTTTCCCCGGAGTTTCCGGCAGGGCCGGAGTTTCCGCCCTCATGGTCCGGAGTTTCCGGCCCATCTGGTTTTTCTGCGTTGAAGAGCTTCGCGGCGGCAGCCGCTGTTTTGAATCCGGAGTTGGTCCGGAGTCTCCCCGGAGTCTCCGCCCAGATCGGAGTCTCCGGCCTTTTGTGGTCCGGAGTCTCCGGTGTTAATTTTCTGCAAACGGTTTTTCCCTGCTCTCCCCGGTCCGGAGTCTCCGCACTTTTGGTCCGGAGTCTCCGCACTGGCCGGAGTCTCCGGCCTCCGTGGTCCGGAGTCTCCGGTCTAAGTGGCTGTAACGGCTCTTTTTCTGGGAGGGTATTTATACCCCTCCACCTACCTTCAGCCACTTAGCTTTTTCAAGCACGGTTTTCCCCCTCTCTCTCCTCCATTGTTGACCTTGGAAAGCTTGCCCCTCTCCCAATTCCTCCCATGATTCTTGCATATCTTTGAGGGATTTGAGAGAGGAGATCTAGATCTACATTTCCACCAATCCATTCCTCCTCTTAGTGAGGGGAACCTAGTAGATCTTGATCTTGGAGTTCTTGGTGTTTCTCCTCCTTTGTTCTTCCTCTCTTATTTCCCCATAAGCATTTGTTGCTTTGTTGGAATTTAAGAGTGAAGGACTTGAGCACTCCGTGTGCTCTTGCCATTGCTTTTGTGCATCGGTTTGCTCTCTCCACGAAGATTCGTGGAAGTGAAAGTTCGTGAGCTTGTTACTCTTGGGTCATTGGACCCTAGACGCCTTTTGTGGCGAGTGGCGCCTTTTGTGGCGGTGCAAGGCCTTTTGGGGCCGCTTGGGAGCTCCCGATCCTTTTGTGGGTTGTGCCTCAAGTTTGTTGTAAAGGACTCGATTTCCGCCCAAAAGGAAATCAATAGTGGAAGGTGAACCGAGCTTTTGTGCGAGGTTCATCGGAGAATAGGGTGAGGCCATTTGTGGCGTCTTGAGTTTGATACTCACACCCCTCCAACGAGACGTACTCCCCTAAAAAGGAGGAACTCGGGAATACATCATCGTCTCCACGTGCCTCGGTTATTTCTTTACCCGAGCTCTTTACTTATGCAATTTACATTGTGATAGCCTTCGTGCTTGAAGTTATATCTTGCTATCACTTTGTTGTTTATCTTGTTTAGCATAAGTTGTTGGTGCACATAGGTGACCTAGTTTATTTAGGTTGTTGGCTTGTTAATTTAAACACCTAGTTTTATTCCGCAATTAGCAAGCCTAAACCGGGAAAAGTTTTAAACGCCTATTCGCCCCCCCCCCTCTCTAGGCGACATCCTTGTCCTTTCACCTTGAGAAGAGATTTGCTAGAAACGAAAAGGTTGAAACTAGTACGTTTCTAGCAAAGCTTGTCTCTATGAGGTATAAGGGTAATGGAAATATGAGGGAGTACATCATTTAATCAATTTAATTTTGTTATCTCTTCCTGCACAATTTAATCAGTTTAAGGTGAGATATAATTGTCAGAAGGACAAATGGACTCTCAATGAGCTCATATCTCACTTTGTGCAAGAAGAGGAAAGGCTGAAGCAAGAAAGGACTGAAAGTGCTCACTTCACTATGACCTCCAAGGTAAACAAGAAAAGGAAGAGCAAAGACGCTGCAGTCCAACCTCCCATCAAGAAAAAGCAGAGTACACAGGGTAATGAACCTTGTTTCTTTTGTAAAAAGGAGGGGCACATGAAGAAGAATTGTATTGTTTATCATGCTTGGCGTGCAAAGAAAGGTACAAATTTTGCTTTGGTTTGCTCTGAGAAGCCGAGAAGCTGAAAGGCCTAGTTGAGATGATTGGAGGCACCGCTGCCCCTCTTCAGACAGGAGAAGAGGTGGAGAAAAGAAAAGAGGCTAGCAGGTTAACTTCTGTACCCACACACACTTGGTGGTTAGACTCAGGTGCAACTACTAACATCAGTGTGACTATGCAGGGTTGCCTGAACTTGGAGGTTAACTTAACTTCTTTTGAACTCAGGATTTTTACAACTAAATCTCCAACTATAACGCGCAAATAATACTGAATTTCATAGTTGATTTTATCGGTAACTATTCTCTGCATCGCAAAATAGGATCCTTAACTGTACAGTGTGCTTGCATTAATCTGTTATCGTGTATCAAAACTCCCAAGAAACAATTGAACTTCTCAAGCATCGGTTCTTGTCATTCACACATTCCCCATGTATCATCAGAGGTAAAACACATTACCCATGTATCAGTGGGAAAACAACACCAGTTAACTTTCTGGAAGGGAGAAAACCTGCTACTTGGCAATAGACGTTGTGTGGTTTCAAAGAAACATAACAAAAATTCAAAAAAAATCGACAAGAGATGTTGTGCACGTTCTTCTCCGCCTACACCAGTCATCTTGTCTCCTTCGTGCCTCTTAGTTCGCCTTTGTACGTCTCCATTGTCGTGTTGTCACCATTTACCTCAATGCAAATGTTGCATCTTCACTTCTTCAGTCCTTCGGAACTGGTTGCTCACCCGAGCTCCTCCATGTCTCGTGGCTCCCCATACGATACAAATTCTGTAAGAAACACCAAATTACCAAAAAGCACTAGGCAAGCATCAGAATGAGATCGAGAGTTCATTCAATGACAATTGACAACCAAAATGGATATTTCAGAGAATAGAGAGCATAATACTGAGAAATCAAATTGTAACGGTCTGTTTAAAGGAATCCTCATGGCAGAAACAGTGCATCAGTGATCATCACAGGCAACTGTAACACCTTTATTTGTGATGTGAAGCAGCGATTAGTCCATCTCTCTGTGGTGCCTCGCTGTAATGTCAGATTCCTCACATCATGTAGGCGTATTTTTTTTTTTTTGAACAACTCGTGATGGGATCTTACGTGCGGAGTCAGAGGGAAATAGGGAAGAACTCACCAGAGTCAAAGGAATGACGAGTACATCCCGCTTACGTGCAGTTCCACCAGAGTAGAACCGTTGCTGTCCCCGAACTGAAGAAGAAAAAAAAAAGGACGTACCCAGTGCTGAGAGCTCCCGCACTGTGCGGGGTCGGGGAAAGGTGTCAGTGGCAAGCCTTACCCTCACGAAGTGCAATGTGAGGAGACCGCGACTCGAACCTGGGACCTCTCGGTCACAGGCGGTGAGGCTCTACCGCTGCACCAGGTCCGCCCTTTCTGTCCCCGAACTGAAGAAAAGATCAAGATATTAAAACAGCATGAAGTGACGAAAGGTTTTACCTACAACCACATACCAAACTCGAATGCAAACGCACTGCTTCATGCCCTTGCCGGCGACATCGGTGGTGAATTGTAAGAGAATCAACAATATGACAAGAACAGATTATCAATTGCGCAAGATCACAGAATGTTAAATGCTACCAATCGAATCTGTAAGATAATTAACTATATGACACACAGCTGGATCTTATTGTTAGAAATTAATAAGCATCTATAAATTTTATCGCCATTTCTAACTCCTAAAGAAGCTACGGGTCAGAGTAACCATCCAGTTCGAAATTTCCATCGCATTCTTTTTAAAGGGTATACTGTATTATAAAAAAAAGGACGTACCCAGTGCTGAGAGCTCCCGCACTGTGCGGGGTCTGGGGAAAGGGTATACTGTATTATAACAAAAAAAAATCGGTTACATGATCTGTAAGGCAATTAACAATATAGCATAGAACTGGATCGTATTGCTATAGATTAGTACACATTTCTAAATTATATCACCGTGCCTCACTCCTAAAGCAGCTACAGGTCAGAGTAACCCTCTACTTTAGGCCTACTTTTTTTTAATCCTAAACAGCTAGGACTAAATCATGAGGGATGTGTCTGACTAACCATATATTTGTTTACCGATAGAAACAACAACCACAAGGAAGTCTAACAATAAATGGTAGCAACTCTGAAGGGCGCAAAACGATCGTTGTTTGATATCAGAATCATGCTCACGAACAAATAAACAATATTATTTCTTTCCTTCCCTAGCAAGCTAGACCTAAAGGCGTTAAGCATGTACAATGACCATAAATTTATTTACCCACAGGAACACCAACCACAAGTAAGTCTAATTAATATCACCATATTATTTCTTTCCTTCTAAGAAGGTAGCCCTAACCACTAAAGTATGTAGAGGAATAACCATAAAATTTGTTTACCTACACGAACTACACCCACAATGAATTCTAATTAACACAAGTAAATGGAAACGAACTCTAATATAGATTAAAACCGTCCATAAACAACAACATGGAACAAGCGCCGAACTAAGTCACGAAAATGAAAGCAAAGTTTGAATCACCCAGAGAAGATGAATCAAGAACGTGCAGAGAACAAATCCAAACCAGAAAACTGCACGAGATCAATTAGAATCCAGCTGCTCTTGGACCAACCCAAGGATGAACAATCTCATACAGAAAGAACACTTACAAACCGCATAGCAAGTATTGCTCACCTCTACAATGGAGAGGGCGTAATTGCAGGCCAGTAACGGGCACCAAACAAACTCCGTTAAGGACAACAGACTGCAAATCTAGCCAACCAAAAGGTAAACCCAATTTAAAAACTCAAGAAATCATAAAGGAGCAAAGCAAAATAAAATCTTGCAAACCACCGAACTTTACGTAGACGGTAAAAAGAACACTATATCTGTAAGAAAAAAATAAACAGTACTTTATGGAAGAATGGGTGAAAAAAGCCGATGTCATAGACACACTTCTGTTTCAAACATTCGATCTGCTAAGATTATCTGGATGTCGAGTCATTAGACAAAAATACGACCCCAATTTATTTGTCATCAAAACTAATGATCATGAAGCTCAATTTACTTTCATAGATAAAATTTCCAAACACCAACCTAGAAACATAAACTAACAATGCGATTTGAAAGAAAAATTATTCGTGTCAGCTATGAAATTTAAACTTTCTTTAGACAGTTAGGCTGCCCATTAACTACTTAAACAGATTATGACTGGAGATACATGAACAATGTTATAAAATAAACACTGTGAAACAAAAAACTACATGGGCATGTGATAAAAATTGATATTGACCCACATGCGGAAACTTTTATTACTTGGTGCATCTAAACTTTAATGATTACTCAGTTAAGTCTTAAAGAAGAATCATCATCACACTTCATTACATTTTAGAAGATATAACATGAGCCTGAGCAACCAAGTCAGTCCATCGTCAAAAAATAGAAACATGCACATTAGTTTAAAGAAAAATTAGATGAAACAACGAATTCTTTTTGTAATCCATAATTGTGGGAGTCTTCAGAACAGCTATGTAGAAAAGCCAGCCTCCTTTTTCAATAGGACATGCACTTCCTTTCTTCCATGATACAGATCAGATAAGACTGTCCACCGTTTTATCTTTTATGAATGTTTCAGGGCGCAAAAACAAACCTGTTGGGACATAGGATATTGGCATCTTGTTCTGGAAAGAAGCCTGCAACATCTCCAGCCTCTCCTTCCGATTGATGAACATTGGCTACCCATCACCAAAAGGAGGATATATGTATCAATAGTATAACTACAAAAACCAATAGTAAATTCCTGAGAACAACTTTGGTTCAACCATAACTAAAGCAAAATTGCAAAAATAAAACTAGAAACACTTTTTCAGAAAACAAAATTTAATCGAGGTAGACAAATATTCACTTAGGATAGACATGGGTTTCTTAATTAAGTATCTTGTTGTATTCCTTGTACATTCTGCCTGGAAATCACATGTTCTTGTACACGGATATGGAGAAGAGAACAGCTCTCGAGCCACTGAAGCATCTCCGTCACGAGCACACCATTGATGACCCTTAACCCAAAGAGAAGAAGGAAGGAAGGAAGGAGAAAGATCAATCCAGACTCTGCTGATGAAGCAAGGAGGCTTCCCTTAACTGCATCCCTTTGCATCAATGTTGCTGATAAAGCACTCCAGATATGAACATAGGTGCATTGAAAGAAAAATATGAAAACTTTAAAGCTTATGTACCAGGGAGTTCTCATGCAAAACCGAGTTAAGAGAATTTGTTTACTGTAAGGAAAAATAGTGAAATACACACGCAAATGCAAACGCATGCCAGGAAAATTGGAAGAACAACAAAGAGGGAGAAATTGAGTATTCTTTCAGTTTGCAATTGACACATTAAACTGTGTGAAGTACATGATTATAACATGGGTAAGCAAAGAAAAACTCAAACTATTTATTCAACTGGGTCGAAGCTAGTGTTTACAGTCTTGGGGTCCAAGTGGTCACATGAGTAGTTTGTCCATGACTTTCTCTAGGAACACAATAACCTAGCAAACCACCCAACTGCTAGCTCACTGAACCCATCAACCGTTTTTCAAGCAACCTCTGAAGCCAAGTTCATCTTTCTAAGATCCGGTGTAATCCAAATAGGAGCCGGAATGTTGGACCAAGGCTGAGCAGACATAAGATTCTGCTTGCTGTTATCATCCAGGTTGAAAGTTCCCATATCACGGTGATTATTCTTATATCCCATTGTCCAGAACACATTATCATCAGTAAAATACACATGATTTGCCTTGAGAGACGGGTATTCTTCAGCACAGAGACAAAGTGATTGATTATGACCAATAAACAAAACATGGCCATGCAAGCAATTGATTTCCTTAACTTCATTTCCCGCAGCTTCAACTTCATATATTCTGAACTCTGTAGTGTTCCAAAACACAGATGCCCCAGGATCAGGTTCCAATTCATAATCTTCGAAGGTTCTCCAAATGAGCAGCAGACCACCCCATGGAGACTGAACAATGTACGGGTACTCATATTCATACTCCCTGGGTATGTGGATAATTGTCTTCATTTCGACCACAGGGCCACTAAGATCAAAGGCGTGAAGATCTCCCATTACAGACACAGCATACAACAGACCGTCCTTGTAAATGCAATCACTATAGTCTTCGTGAGGTGGCAGCCAGGTCCACTTATCATCCCCAACTCTTGCAAATGAGAGCTGACACATTGAATTATGGATGAGCACCACAATGTAGCTTCCTTTGGATGTATCAGGGAACACAAACGCCTTATAGTGGAGTCTGTCCCGCAGCTTGTCAAGAGCAAAGACCGCCGGTGTGTTACAAGCACGCAATCCAGTGTGCCATGAGAACTCATACTTGTGAAGGACACCGTACTCATCAAAGATGGGCTTCACCTGCTCGATGGTGATGACTGAAGGCAGAGCGATCTGTTCACACGTGATCGGATTGACAAGATGCATCTCAGATCTCTCATCAACAGTAACGAGCCAGCCATGAGAGGACCCGATCAAACACCTATTGCGGATAGGTGGCTCCGGAAGAGTTAACTTGTACGATCTCTTCTCAGTGAGGCTGTAAAGGCAAGCAACACTATCACCGGAAGATTCAGAAGTATAGAGGAGGCACGGCGTCTGCGGCAGGTCATATTGTCCAAGGCTTCGTAGGCTGGTATACGCTGATCGCCAAGAAGGGCAGACGGCGCCGGCACGTACAAGGTCAGGGATCTCAAGGGCGGCGAAGATACCCATCAAGACGTCCTGAGGCAGCTCTGGCAATGTGCCCACGATAGTGTCGGTCAATGGTGGATGAACATGTTTGTAGAATTTGTCCAGTGAACGGGGAGTGAAGCCTAGCAGCTTGGGCAGAACTCTGAAGACCAGGGAGCACAAGTGTGTCCGTTGTACAACTAGACTGCCTAAGCTCATCATGGAGGCGACGCTACTTAGTTCCATGGCGCAAGGGTCCCTAAGTTGCACGGACCTGATGATTTTTGGACAAAGCTGAAATTTTTCTTCACTACCTCCCTAAGTTGCACGGATCTTATGCTTTTGGACAAACCTGACAAACTTCTTCAGGTCTCTTGCCTATTTCTGATTACTTATATAGATCACCAACCGAGGCCACACCCAATTCGAATAGGAGAAACAGATCCGAGTCCAGGAAAACCCCGGCCTTGTTTTTGCCGGAATTCGTCCGAGTCCGGCTCGGTTCCTTCACCGAAATTTCCCCTGGCAAGCTAGGGATAGAGATAGAGCACTAACCGGCGCAGGCAAGAATTAATCCGCTGGGGCAAAGGGGGGAGACGGCGACGGACACGGCGAGCAGCTGGGAGGAGCAAGCCTTCGCGCCGCCGTCCGTCCGCGGCGGCGGTGGCGACGGGTGGACCGGTGGAGGCTAGGAGTGGTGGAGCGACGGGAAGGAGTTTTCTTCTCAATTTTTTCAGAGTGGATATTTTGCTAGTGGGCCAGCACACCATTCGTGTGCCAAATTGTCGGCTAGGCTCTTTCTGGACAAATTTACATGTCATTACCCCATATATAGAGACGTTAAGATCACGTACTCCCTCCTTCCCATGTTAAGACACGTACAATGGTGAGACTTATCTCATCTACTCCCTCCTTCCAAGTTAAGATGCGCATAGTTTTTTGGTAGAGTCAAACGGGTCCGAGTTAACATAGGAGTATTCTTTCATTCTTTCTTTCTTCAGTCCTCTAACTTGTAACGTGTAACCTGAACACTGTTCTTTCTCCTTGCTTAATTAATAGAAATCAGCGCTGGCTGTTTTCGTCAAAAAAAGGGTCCGAGTTTGACCAAACATAGAGAAAAAAATGTTGAGATTTATAATTCTAAAATAATATTTTTAGAACGATCATGAGATATATTTTCATATCATGCGCATTTATTATTGTAGATGTTGTTATTTCTGTCTACAGAATTGGTCAAACTTTAAAAGTTTGACTTTGAACAAAAACTATAGGCATCCTATTTCGGGATGTTTGGGGGGGGGGGGGGGGGGGGGGGGGGGAGTATGAGGTGGGAGAGGCTGCGACGTTCCGCCCACAAAATGACAAAACGGCGGTAGGAAAAAGCTGAGTGTGCCCTCGCCGCCACCGCCGTCCTAGACGGCCGCGGTCAGCGGCACTACCGCGCCCGCCTCGTCGCCCCGTACTTTTCAAATCACCTCCTCCGCCGGTCCGGTGCCACCTCAGCAGGGAGAGGGACAGAACATGGGCGAAGGAAAGGTGTGTGGGACCCAACAAGACGCGCAGTCGCGTGTGCAGAGACCGAACGCGTGGAGATAAGCAATTTTGCTATGAGATGATCTGTTAACAACAAACTCTCTCACCACATAGGTTACTGGAGATAAGACTAAAAAGTATTTCATTACATCATGTTTTATTGCTATATATAGATTACATGGCACGAGTAAGATAAGAGTGGCGTACCACATAGTAGATTTAGGGATTGTGTTTGCCCGCGTGCAGTCTCGTGAAATGTCACTCTCCTTTCTTCGACGCTCAACATGGTCGCTCTCGAGCGCCGACCATGTCCTGGAGATGCTCCCGCTCGACGTTTGTCCATAGTCATGGTATAGTGCGGGGTGGATCTAAGAGTGTGCGCTTGGATAAGCTGACGTTTGTTCATGGTGGATGGCATGGTGGGGGGAGGGAAATCCGAGGGTGTGTGTTTGAATAAGCTCAAGGTGTGTCCATGGTGCATACAAATTACAACAGAAATCCAAAGCAATTAAAAAAATACAACCGTCTCCTCGATTTTTATGAAGAGGACCTTACAAAAGAACAAACATGCGTTGTGTCCGAGCTTGGGCACCCATCTCTATATCAGAAAAACAAGCCACTAGGGATTAAGAGTGTCAAAACATCTCGCCGACGTTGGTGAACTCGAAAAGAAACATAGGCGCGGCTTCACGAATTTCCCTCGGAGCTTTAGATCATGGTTTATCCACCCCTCTTTTGTCGCCATGTTGGCTAGAACGGGCGAAAGCACCAAAAGAAGAACCATTGTTTTGACTACCTAGCAAATGTCGGATGTGTCTCCACTCCACTCTAGTACCATAGTATTTACTCCCTCCGTTACTACTACTAAGTAAATATAAGATGTATTTACTCCCTCCGCATGCCTAAAATACATACGCTGTGAGCAAATCTCCGTCTGTCTGTCCTTGGTCCAAGATCACACGTAAAAAAAACGCCCGGAGAAGGAGAAAAGGCGGCACCTTAATAAAGAGCGAGCGAGGACGCTGTCACGACCGTGCCCCACCGTGGAGATCGGTGATGCCTTCATCCACTTCCGTAGAATGAGCTCGCAGGCGCTTAGCGGGAGACGAGCGGGGAGATAAATAAAAGTATAAAACCGTCAAAACAAACTAAAGCGATTCTTCCATGGAGACCAACCTATTGCGCGCAAAGCAAAGAATTGTCTGTCTGTTGCATATTCTCACGAAAAAAGCGTGTGCGAGAGATGAGATCTACTGAACTAACTGCTGTATAACAGTTTGCAGGCCCGAACATTTAAGAGCATCTTCTCGGAGATACCAAAGTCCAGATAAGCCAGTCCACGAGCACCAGGTCCACGAGCACGGCCGCCGTCCCCGCAGCTTTGGAAGCGGCCCCACCCATCCACCATCACCTGTCCCTCTCTCCACACCACGCCCGCCGGAAGAGAGCCGTGCCGTCGGCGCACAGGAACAGAGAAGAGAATCTCCCACCAGCCTGCGGCCAAAGCAATCGTCGTGCTCCCTCAGCCCCGTCCTCCGTCCTCCTCCTCCCTACCAGCCAAAACGTTGCGTCGTCGCCACAAACATCTCGGCAGCCGAATATTCAGTGCCCCAGAAATAAAATCAGCCAACTGCCAGGCCCATATTATCCGGGTTTCCCCTTCCCAACTCGTCTCGCTCACAGGAGTCGTCGCAATAGTAGTAGTACTACCAGTAAACTCCATGAGATGAGATATTTGGGAAGAATCCCAGTAGGCCACGAGGAGGAGTTCTGCAGCTGGCTGTAAACTGATCGCAAGTCAAACTCCAACTCCCCGCATATTTGTTTTTTTCTCTCGTATATGGGCGGATCCGACGCGACCACGACCACAGACGCAAGGGACGACGCCCAGGTCGTGGTGGTTGTGGGATCCCCCGTCGCCGACTCCGACCCCCTCGCTGCCGCGCCCCTGCCGCCGGCGCCGGAAGCTAAGCGGGACCTCTCGGCGGTGGTCCCGGCCGAGGCCTTAGCGGTGGAGGGCAAGCAGGAGCCGGCGGCGGCGGCGGCGGCGGGGGTGCAGGCCATGGCGGTCACCCTGGTGCGGGACGTCGAGACGGGCCCGGGGGCGAGCTCCAGCGGCTCCGCGGAGGAGAAGCCTTCGTGGTTCACCCCTAAGAGGTACTACTACTGCTACTAACCCGGAGCACAGCTTGCTTGAGCAGCATCATCCTCACTGGAGTAGTAGGTTTGAGCTGTTTGGGTGCACGGGCGTTTTCGCGGAGCTCTTTGATCTCGAATTGGGGGCGATTTAGCTGCTTGGTCTGGAGAATCTGGGTTCTCCGAGCTCCGATTGAGCTGTCATTGCGTTGATCTAAGCTGATTTTGTGCATCGATTTGGGGCAGGCCGGGAGATTTGGCCAGTTTGTTAGTAGTACTTGATTACAAATGATTGCCCGTGCTATTATACTGTTAGAGCAAATCATTGGTCATATGTGTCTTAATCAGAATTTCCCTTTGCGTCTCTGGTTATTCCATCCGTGGCTCGTGGTTTTGGTATTTGTCTGTTTCTCCACGCTGGTCTACTTTTGCGGTGTGGACCTGCGTTCGTTTGGTACTACTACTTTGGGGTTGGCTTGATGCAGTTTGGGGAATATGTGTTTGTGCGCGCGTGGGCATTATTTGGTACTAACAGTTGTCCAAACCTTTTTCCGGCGAGATAATTTACGCATTGATTTGAAAATTGGATGCTAGATATGTCTAAATTCTCGTAGATTTTACCGGCTGTCCTGTCTGTGTTATGATTGGTGTTGTGCATGATTTGTTCTCAAGACGAGGTTGGACAATGCTCATTTGGTTGCTCTCCTTTGAGCTTCGGCTCTACAGGCGAAGTTGATCTTGTTAGTACATTATGTGCTCACTGTGGCTCTGGATTTTTAAGTTTTGAACCTGTGCAGTGCGAAATTTAGAGGAATTGGAGGAGATGTGATGGAATGCCGATAATTCCACGCTGTGTGCTGTGTGGTCTTGAGTTCAGAACTTGTTCTTTATGCAGACTAGTAGCAGTTTAGTACATGTGTGCTTACTTTCCCCCTTGAGCATTACTGTTATCTGAATTTAGCCAATAATTTCATGTGATGCGGTTTTGGTTCAGATTTGAGAAACTGTAATTTATGCAGATTAAATTAACATTGACATACTTGGTGTTAATGTCTTTTAATTGAAGTGAAGTTATTTTTCTCATTGTAAGGAGAAGTCCATCAATGCACTGCTTGATATAAGTTGATCTTTTTATGGCTGCAGATTACTTGTGATGTTCTGCATCATCAACATGCTAAATTATGTTGATCGGGGAGTAATAGCAAGCAACGGTGTCAATGGCAGCCGTGGCAGTTGTTCTGGTGGCACATGCTCATCAGGTTCTGGTATTCAGTAAGTCCGATCTGAAATTTTTCTACAAAATGTGATACTTCTCTTGAATTTGACCTCATGTCATTATTTGCGAATTTAAGCTACACAGTAATTTTGGATGCAAATTCTCTTACTCTTTTGTATCTTCTTCTGTATTTGCTTTCCTTCCTGCTATCCTGACCTGTCTTCCATGTTATTGTATTTTTGTTAATTCTTATATTTGGCCACTAGTTGGCCATCTATTTTATCATGATATCTTTTAATTATTCCTGATTGTTCTTACCATGCCATGTTCTCTACAGAGGTGACTTTAATCTGACGAATTTTCAAGATGGCGTGTTGTCCTCAGCATTTATGGTAGGGTTGCTGGTGGCATCGCCGATATTTGCGTCATTGGCAAAAATGTTAGTTCTATGGTTCTTTTATTTCATACTATAACTTTGTTTCTATGTATTGCTAATTGCAGTAGGAGAAGGTATTACTGATCGACAAACATTCTTCAAACAACAATACACACTGCAGATTAACAATTCTATTTTACGGTCTAGCAAGCCTTTCAGGGTGGTATTTTTTGGCATGTAATAGATCTCCCATCTCCTTGCAGACACAATCCTTTCAGGCTTATTGGAGTTGGATTGTTAGTCTGGACAATTGCAACAGCTGGTTGTGGGTGCTCGTTTGATTTCTGGTCAATTACTATATGTCGCATGTAAGTAGTTTCTACTCTGTTGGTGTTTCAGATCTGTGCTATTATTATTTTTAATACACTTCTAATCATGTGATCTATTCTCGGACATATTGTTAATTAGGTTAGTCGGTGTTGGTGAAGCTTCATTTATAAGTCTCGCAGCTCCATTCATTGATGATAATGCACCAGCAGCACAGGTCTTGTTATTTTTTTATGCCTTTAGATTTCATAACACGGAGCTGTGTGTACATGTGAACATATCTTACGGTTGCTTGGCTTTGTTTCTATGCCTTCTGTTTGATTAAGATAATTAAGTTCATCATAAATGATCTTGCTCTGAACAACAGAAGGAACATACATGTCAAACCCATGAAATTGAGGGAAAATTCAACCGGGCCTTCAATTGTTAATCAGTACAGCACATAAAGATTAAGTGATAGAGAATTATAATGGATCACTCATCACTCTATTCACCTGACTAGTTTCGGTTAAAAATTCTTCACCAGTTTGTTCTAGTTGAATTTGGTGGATAAATTGCTCCCTGCATAATGCATACAATCATCATGTACTATTATGTTTGTATATCAAGGTTCAAAAAAGCGGTAAGCGGTAAGCGAGCGGTGAGGCTCCGATCAGAGGAACCGACGCTTAAGCGCCGCTTAAGCGTTTTGTACAGAACCGTACGGACAGAAAAATAGAAGCACTTCTAGGCATATATAAGACAAATATATAAGAAATTCTAGCAATTCTAGGCTATATCTGCAAGGTAGAATGAGGAATAATACCTTTATTTTCCTCATTTGCTCTCTTTTCTTGTTCTGTGGAGGAAGCACGAGTTCTGGAGGAATACCTGATGCGTGGCGGCTGGCTATGCCCTCGATCTGGACAGAGAGGGGAGAAGGGGAATGAGCTGGCTGGAGGAAGGGGTCGTGGTGCAGGTGCCCTGGAGGAAGAACTAGAGGGCAGCGCAGGAGAAGCTTGAACCGCGGAGCAGGAAAAGCTTGAGCGGCGACGGGAGGGAGAGCTCCAATGGCGGCGTGAGGGAGAGCTTGCGTCTCTCTATTCTGAGTGGAATTGGTCGATTGGTGGATTCCTAACCCTAACCCCCTCTGTCCTTTGCCGTTTCCCTCCTTTTCCCCTTCCGATTTTTCATCTCCCGCCGCCGGCTGCCATCGATGTTGAGCGCTCAACTGCCGCCTTCCTCCGCTTCCGCGCCGCTCAAGGAGGAGGAAGCGTACGTGATGAAGAAAGCGGCCCGCTTTTTACCGCTAAACGCTTAATGGGCCGCGCAGGCCCAAAGCGAAGCGTTATGCTACCGATGCGCTCGCTTTTGCGCTTAAGCGTACGCTCAGAACCGCTTTTTTGAACGTTGTTGTATATAGGAGATTTGTTTATAATAGTACTGTTTCTTTAATTTCTCATGTTTTATGTTAGTCATCAACTAACGTTGCTACTAATGATGTTACCAGAAAACTGCATGGCTTGCTATGTTCTACATGTGTATACCCACTGGGATAGCACTGGGCTATGTTTATGGTGGGTTGGTAAGTCTTATGCTACATCCTATTTTCTCTTGTTTCTTGGTTTTGTGTTAAGTTATACAGGCTGAGTAACAGGTGTATTAGCAGTGTATTTTGACCCTCATATTGTTCAAAATCACCTTGCATCTCATCTCAGGTTGGGAGCCATCTGCATTGGCGTGCTGCTTTCTGGGGAGAATCAATTTTGATGCTTCCTTTTGTTATTCTAGGCTTTGTGATAAAGCCACTAGAGCTCAAAGGTGTGCTTATTTTATGTCTTGTTTTGCTTACCACAGTGGAGAACACTGCTATTTTTATGTTGGTACTCTGAGATCCTGACTTGCTTACATTTCTTTGCTATTTCTTTTGGGGTGGTGATTTACTTACCAGGATTTACACACAACAAGAAGAAAAAAGAGTACGATCCAATGCTCAGTCTGGGGCCTCAAGATGGTACAAGTATGTCCTTCGTTATCAGTTTTCATAATGAGCTAATCCCTTTGCTATTCACTTAGTTTTATCCAAGAAATTGTTTTTCTTCCACTATCTTTGTTTTAAAAAAGTGCTTAAATACGCCCTGGAACGTTAAAAGCACATTTTTAGAGCAAGTTCAGAGTCTGGTTGCAACGACCCACTACTAGCAGTAATGCTATCAGATATCTGCAATTTAATTTTTGCACAAGCACATAACTCACTGTTTCTGTACACTGATTCGCTCACAGGAGTCAAAAGCACTTCAGATGACATCTTCCAAATTAAAGTTCATGTTCCTGACTTGTATCTCTCTGCATGTTATGCTAAAAGTTTGAACTACAGGGCGGCTTGTGTGTGATTGAATTTAACCGTGATATATCCTTTGGATCTTAAGCATTTTCAATATGCAAACAACCTAATGACAGAACTGATGTTTTGCTCAGCGTGTTGACTTAGTACGACATCCCTAAAATTTGGAATGCATAATAGCAGCTAACTTTATTTTAGGGAAGAAAATAGTAACTAAGTTGCGAACATGTATCCTAGATGACCTTGTTGATTTGTTTAGGGCTTTTTTGCCAAAGAGGTTAGAGCACCATGCTAAGTTGAATTTGCCTCCTCCTGGCTGATGGGGTGTGTTAATTTTGTGGAAGCTCAATTGCCAGTAAACACATCCGTGGTCAATAGCTCATTATTTTTGTTTCCAACTATTCCAGTTAATAACGAAGTGAAGCAGGGTGTGCCTGCTGGAGTTGACGGCCTGGCAGAAAAGCTTCCACAAAAATCTTCCTTGTAAGCACCGCCTCTGTGAATTTTTTCTTTGCTTGTTAGATCAGCTTCTTAATTTTATACCCTTTCTCTCTTTCTGTGTTGCTGCTCTTGGTAAAAGTAAATATTTTAGTTACTTAATTGATGTACTAACCTATTGCAATAGATAAGCTTACTTGCATTTTTTAGTAGAAAATCGTTTGAATATTTCACATTTTCATCATGCAGCTCCAGTTTCGTGAAGAAAGTTATGATTGAAATTCATCATTTTGGGGAAGATATGAAAGAGCTGCTTCAGGAGAAAGTCTATGTTATCAATGTGTTAGGTCGGATCTCTTTTCATATGTTATGCAATGATTTTAAATCTATTAAGTTACCTACTTCGTTTATGTATTGAACATGAGGTTTTTAAATGCTCTGTACTTAGGCCTATCAATTATCTTTTAGAAATTCAGCTGTGTGCAGTGCTTTATAATTCATTCATCAAATATTAGACAAGATAATTTTCCATAAAACGAATTCATTTAAATATGATTAGAGCAACTTGTACTTTTGTCGCTCAAGTTAAGATCAGTCGTGGAACTTTTGTCACGAGCCGGCATAACTTTTTTACTGTGAATGTGTTGGTGAAACAGGCCTGTCATATTAGTCGCATTCTTAGCATTTTTTTGTTGTAATTTGTATTAGCTATAGTGTCCTAAACTCCTAATGTTTAGTTCTGTAACATAACTATTGTCTTGCAAAAAGCAATTCCCAGACTATTGCAATGCTGATCCCGTTTGTTTAAGAACAAATAAACAAGCTAAGAACTACCTTTGAGAAGAATAAAACATTTTATCTAAAGGAAGTCTAGCAGTGGCTAGATTCTTCGCTCAGCATTCAGAATGTAGGGCAATAGTCAATAAGGTTATCTGGTGTTACATTGCTTTGAATGGATCCTTATAGTAAGTAACGCATATCTTTCACATAAAAACTGAAGTCTGATTGATACTTCTGAAATACATTCTATTTTCATGTTTCCTTGCAAAGTATAATCTTCTGTTTGGAATTGGAGATAATTTTCCTTTGCTATTCCAGGTTATATCTCCTACAACTTTGTCATTGGTGCCTATTCCTATTGGGGGCCAAAGGCTGGTCAGAATATCTACAAGATGGTAATTCCTTGTAGTCTGTTTTCTGATGCATAGGGTGGCACGCGATTATTTGAGCATTGGTTTTTATTTTGTTACCTTTTTGAGATGTGTGACCATAAGTAGTTCTCTATTTTCTTCAGTTAGAGCACCCAGTCTGTTTGGTGTCCTGTACGAAGTCCCGGTCCTCTAGCATATTGTAACATACTAGCATAGACCTACCACAGTAGAACATATATTATCATGCTTTAGTACATTGCCATTTCACTGGATAACCTTTCATGACGAATTTATTATACCAGGCCAGTGCAGATCTAATGTTTGGTGGAATAACAATAGTGTGTGGGATATTTGGAACCCTTGCCGGGGGTTTCATTCTTGACAAGATAGACTCTACAATTACTAATGCTTTCAAGGTAAGAGGAAATTTTACAATGCAATATTTGGATTTGTTATCCTTCTAAGTTCTAACACGTGTTAAAAATAAAATCCAGCTTTTGTCCAATTGTAAATCTTTTAAATAGCTTGACGCGTGTGTAGCTATGCTATTAGCATGAACATTTACCATCATCTTAACTTGACGCCTTTACTTTAGTTTTAAATTAGTGATTCTAGGCTACTGACCAACAGATAATTTTGTTTCTTTGTTTGATAACAGGCATTTACTAGTTAATGTGTCATTTTCTTTGGCTCATGTGCATAAGATTAGTTCTTTTCATTGCTTTTTGCCTTATTTCTTCTTTAGCAGAATGATGCTGGCACCATTAAGTAACATGGGTGTGTTATACTTGTGTGTACTGAGTAGTATATGTATGCCAGTCATATAAGGGTGGAGCAATGAACTTAAAGGAAGCAGTATATGCAGCTTACTACCGCGTAACAATTGTAATAATGTAATGCTTCTGTCCATTGATGGGATTTCTTTTCATGCAGCTTCTTTCTGGCGCAACTTTCTTTGGGGCAATATTTTGTTTCAGTGCCTTTTGTTTCAAGAGTCTTTATGGATTCATAGCCTTCTTTTCAGTGGGGGAGCTCTTGGTTTTTGCAACTCAGGTAAAATACTTTATTCGCTTTTAACTATTTTCGTGACACTTCAGATTCTGACTCCTGTTACGTAGAAATTGTTATTGCTAATCATTTAACACAATTCAATGCTACTCAAAATTAATTTTTGATGTTTATCTTGGTTATTACTTAAGGAGATCTTTATAATGGAAGTTAACTCTAGTTGCTTTATTGGTATTGGATGTGACAAGGACATCGTTTGTAAACAAGTTGCTTCCATTTTAATGCACCTGTCCTGATGAACTTCTCAATATGTGGTAAATGCACTCATGTACGTAGTTAATTCTGCACATATACTTATTCTTTGAACCTACAGGCTCCAGTAAACTACATATGCCTTCACTGTGTGAAACCAAGTTTGCGGCCATTATCAATGGCCATGTCTACTGTTTCCATCCATATATTTGGTGACGTACCTTCTTCACCCCTTGTTGGGCTTCTTCAGGTACTTGTTCTTTCTGTTAGTTCGTAATGATTCCTAGTAAAAAAAAAAAACTTGCTCAGCAACTTAATTGCCCATGTTCTCGGTATGTAATGAAAATAAATCACCCTTGATTACTTTTGAGTATTGTTTATTTTTTTGTGAGGGACTTTTGAGTATTGTTGCGTCATATATTCCTACATTGTGTTTTTACTGTTGAACTTTGATGCAGGACAAAATCCATAACTGGAGAGCAACAGCGCTTACGTTGACATCCATCCTCTTTGCTGCAGTTATATTTTGGTTTATGGGTATGCTCTCTTAGAACTGATTAAAAAGACTACATTATGTTTACCACTCTAGGAGCATTGTGTTGTTTCAACCTCTTGAGACTCCTGCATACAAGTCACATGCATGAATGCTCTAGAATCAAACTGAAGCACCAGCGTGCCTTAATGTGTGGATTGAATATGCTTGTCCTTCAGAAAAATAGATCTGTATTATTGTGATTGGAGAGTGAGATTCATTGGATGTGCTTTAACCTAACAAAGTTAGCTACTTAAAGGGTCTAAAGTATTTCTTTAGTCTCCCTTTGGTAGCAAATCGTTCAGTTTATTGGCCGTTACAGGTAATAATTAGAACAAATTTGGTGAAATGCAGTGATCGATTATGAGCAGGGAATCATATAGTACAGTAAAAGTAAGTTTCAAGAAAATGTGGCACTGCCTCATGCATTAAGCAGAAAGTAGGAGATTTGATGGTACAAGAACAGTTATGATGTCTAGCAATTAACATACATCGTTTGTGCACTAGTACTACATGAACATGCTCATATAAACACGCTCTGTACCAGCTGGCTACAATCAGTAGTAACACATTTTATCGTGTATTTGTGAGACTTGACTGAAGCTGATGTATACTCTCTCATTGCAGGCATATTTGTCCGCAGCGTTGATCGCTTCAATGAACAGAACGAGCATGGCGTTCCTGCCACCGAGAGATCAAACCTCAGACCATTGCTTGACGAAAACGACGAGGCACGCCCGTCTGAATGATTCTCTGAAGTTATCAAGCACGATCTTTTTTTCTCTTTCTTGGCCGGATAATTTCGGTTGCCAGCAACCTGTGAAATGTAAATTGTCTTGCACAATGGCTGTTCCCTGTACATACAGAAAAAAAAAGAATCATTTGCTTCTTGATCTTCTTGTACAGACTACAGATACTGCAACACAGTGTCAGAATCCTGTATCAACGGTGTATCTTAGTAGTTGATTAGAAGGGGTAATATTTTCACATTTCGACAAATTTGTCCCAAGATAGTCTGGATCTAAAGCTAGAATTTGTTGGCCGATCTCTCTGGTGGTTGGCGGAACGGTATCATTTGTATCTCTCATCTTTTGCTCAGCTACAATGGCTTCACTTTCCATATGCGAGGGTTTTATCAGCTTTTCTTTCCAAATGTGAGCTTATCGTAATAAGCACATAACGGAGATTAGCAGAATGTAAAAGCACATGGAATGGAACAATCAAGGGCATGGTCCCAATGATTCCCACACTGTTGGTACGTCTGGTAGGTCAGCGGAATAAAAACCGGTGCTGAGTTGCCAACTGGAATGGCGCTGTGCACTGCACAAGGCCCAGGGTTCGTCAAGCACGATGATGACGCCGAACAACCAGATGTGGTCCAGGCTGGGCGCAACTGCAACATGTCGCGTCTGGCGAGCCGTCCGTCAATCCTCCCGATGATCCGTCCAGTTGCTCTCAGCCCCGGCCGGCTCCACCACACATGCATGTACGCGAGCAGCACCCTACACTACAGTCCTACATGGATCCACCTGCGTACATTGTCAACGAGCCCACTTCTACTACTTCTATGCCAGGAATTCGAGCTGAGCCGATGCTTAGGGCGTGTTTGGTTGCTCACGGCGACCCCGTGCAGCCTCTGGAGACTCGTTTTCGGCCTATTTGGTTGCCTGGGCTGCACCGATTTTCTGCATAGCGCGAACATTAAAGCAGGCTCGGGCCAGGCTCAAGCGGAACGCTCGATTCGGCCGTTTCCACTGAGCCACCCTCGCGTAGATGCTGCATGTAAAATGCATACATGAATTTTGCATTATTTTTACTTATATTTCAGTCATATTTGCATCATATAAGGGTTACATCACTGTTTTATAATGATTTTGTGAATATTTGATATGTTTCGTATTTTTTATGGAATTAACCCTGCACAAGCAGAAAACCCTATTTCTATATTTTAATGTTTCAGGGACCCAAACGACGTCCAAATGACCTGGAAATTTACGAGCATCAGTTTTTGGAAGGAACGAAGCGTGTGAGCGAAGGAAGCAAACAAGCGGAGGCCCGAGGGCCAAGATGAGTGGGGCCACGCGGCCAGGTACATGGGCCGCGTGGGACCCCCCTTTTGGTCCTCGGAGCTCCGTTGCCGTCGATCTTTTCTCCACCGACTCGGTTTTGACCTAAAACCGCCTATAAAAATAGCCCCCGACGTCCTCTGGAAGGAGCGCCGCAGAAACACAGAAACACCGAAACAGAGACCTGGAGCTGCAGATTGGAGTGGGAAAACTCCGGCGGGGCGCTGCCGGCGTGGTCTCCATCTTCTCCAACGACTTCTCCACTGTCTCCATGATGAAGAGGGAGTAGTCCACCTCTGTACTATGTGTTTGTGGAAGTAACTTATGTATCCCTCCTCTCTCTTGAGCTTCACTAATTAGTGCCGTATGAGCTGCTGAACATGATTACGGTCATCTATGTAATATCTTTGTGGTGGATCTTTTTATGAGTTAATATATTTGAGATTGCAATGGTTTTGTTTCAGTTATGAAAGTAGATGCATATTATGTACCCCGTTCTTATTTACTTGTCATGATCAAGCATGTTTATGAGAGCGTGTGAGGGAGAACGTGTGCATTAGTTGGAGTAACGGGGGGTGGCTAGTGCAGTGAACGTGAGAGAAAGTTCTGCGATCCACTTGGGTATCTCTACCTTACTTTGTTGCCTCACTAGGGATAAAAAGAAATACCATGCTACCGGAGGTGTGGGTGTGACCATTGCCACTTCCTCCATGACTAGATCTAGCATGTTCTTATTTTAACTTCATGTCATGATACTTATTGCTATACTCTGAGTTATCTTAATTACTGAGGTGTTATGATTTAGTTCGCATCTTGGTGGAGTATAAGAGAGACTAATAACTAAAAGTTCTCTATGTTAGGACGTGATGCCCATATAATTATAACTTGTCATTAAACTGTTGTGTTGCAATCTCATATGTTAATTCTAGTGTTCCATTGTCTACCACTTTATTAAAGAGAGAGTGCATTTGTGAAACCATGAACCCCGGTCCATTTTTAATCATAAGAAACACCTTTCCAACAACTTTTACCCATTTACCATTTTCTGCCATTTAAAAATCCGAAAATAAAAAAACACTTTTACACTTGCATTCATCATATAAAACCCAAAAATATCATTTATCATTGCTACCACCATCATTGTATATTTATTTACCACCATTGCATATTTATTTCTTGTTTGCATTGCATATTATCTTGATATATTCTAGTGTTCCATTGTCTACCACTTTATTAAAGAGAGAGTGCATTTGTGAAACCATGAACCCCGGTCCATTTTTAATCATAAGAAACACCTTTCCAACAACTTTTACCCATTTACCATTTTCTGCCATTTAAAAATCCGAAAATACAAAAACACTTTTACATCTTGCATTCATCATATAAAACCCAAAAATATCATTTATCATTGCTACCACCATCCTTGCATATTTATTTACCACCATTGCATATTTATTTCTTGTTTGCATTGCATATTATCTTGATATCATTCTCACACCGTGTGCTTGACAACCACTAGGTGAGGTTGAGGACCAAAACATTTACTTTGTTTTGTAGGTAACCAAAAGAAGGATAGGAAAGATAAATCTTCACTACTGATTCCCCGAGAGTTCGATATTAAACCCTCGAGTCACCCCTCGTGGGGAAAACACGTCTTCCACTTACTACACACTCTGCACTTGGAGTCTCAACCTAACCCATTTACTTTTCACGCAGGTAACTACGTGAAGGGCCATCAGTAGACAAAAAATCGGGCCATCCTGCACGCGCTGGGAAGGGACGGGAGACGCCGCGTCCCTTCGGGAACACGCGCCAATAAATCCCCTCACCGCCCACCTTCCCACTCACTCCACTCACTCTTCTCCTCTCTCCTCTCTTCCTCGGTGGTTCCCTGCCGCCGGCACGTCCACAGCTCCGCCGCCTGCATCTTCGCTGGGAGAGGAAGATCTGCCTCGACCGGCCATCCCTGCTTCTTCGCCGACCGGCTAGATCTGCGTCGGCAACGACGGCCGCGGTGCTCATCGTCTTCGTCGACGCTTCATCCATGGCGGTAATGATTTTCTCTACCCCTTATGAGCTGTGTAGATCTGTAGTTCGTGGTAGATTTATGGGTGTAGGTTGACATGCACAGTAGATCTAGGTCATTTAGGGTTTCGATCTGCAAAGTTCTGCATGTGTTCGGGAGTAATCTTGCTATGGGCCGATGATGAACACTAGCAGTTGTCTCTTAGGGATGTGTGGCACCGTTCCAAAAACAAGGTAAACTCGATGTCTACATTGTATTTGGCACGGTGCTCCGACCCCTACGAACTCTTCTAGAGTATGCTAACTGAGGCCATCAACAGTGGCGGATGTAGGATGAAATTGGTGGGGGTGCCAAGTTGATGACGTGAAACACACGTTCGTTGGGAGACCCCAAGAGGAAGGTATGATGTAGTCAGCAGCAAGTTTTCCCTTAGAAAGAAACCAAGGTTATCGAACCAGTAGGAGCAGCAACTCTTCAGAAGGTTGTCAACGGCGCCAGAAAAATAGCTGTTGCAGGTAGTCTGGACTGTTGACGTGGAATCTGCACACAACACAATCAAACTACTTTGCCCCAACGAAACAGTGAGGTTGTCAATCTCACTGGCTTGCTGAAAACAAAGGATTAAACGTATGGTGTGGAAAATGAGTATTAAATTACAGAGAATGAAAAAGGAACAGTTTGCAGTTTGTGGTTGTTTAATCAGTGTAAAAGAATGGACCGGGGTCCACAGTTCACTAGTGGTGTCTCTCCATAAAAGATAACTAACATGTTGGGTGAACAAATTACAGCTGGGCAATTGACGAATAGTGAGCGCATGACAATGCATATACATGACATGTTGACTACTATGATATTTAATTGGGCATTACGACATGATACATAGACCGTTATCCAGCAGCATCTATGACTAATAATCCACCGCCGGGTTGTCATCCGAGTCCCCGTTGGTATTAAGTTGCAAGCAACGAATAATTGCATTAAGTAAAGTGCGTAATGTAAACAAACACATATGTCCGTGGACATAGCATCGTTAGGTTATCCCTAGTGATAAGAGAGACTAATAACCAAAAGGTATCTATGTTAGGACGTGATGCCCATATAATTATAACTTGTCATTAAACTGTTGTGTTGCAATCTCATATGTAATTCTAGTGTTCTATTGTCTACCACTTTATTAAAGAGAGAGTGCATTTGTGAAACCATGAACCCCGTCCATTTTTAATCATAAGAAACACCTTTCCAACAACTTTTACCATTTACCATTTTCTGCCATTTAAAAATCCGAAAATACAAAAACACTTTTACATCTTGCATTCATATAAAACCCAAAAATATCATTTATCATTGCTACCACCATCCTTGCATATTTATTTACCACCATTGCATATTTATTTCTTGTTTGCATTGCATATTATCTTGATATCATTCTCACACCTTGTGCTTGACAACCACTAGGTGAGGTTGAGGACCAAAACATTTACTTTGTTTTGTAGGTAACCAAAAGAAGGATAGGAAAGATAAATCTTCACTACTGATTCCCCGAGAGTTCGATATTAAACCCTCGAGTCACCCCTCGTGGGGAAAACACGTCTTCCACTTACTACACACTCTGCACTTGGAGTCTCAACCTAACCCATTTACTTTTCACGCAGGTAACTACGTGAAGGGCCATCAAGACTGTTTTCTGGCGCCGTTGCCGGGGAATCATTGCTGAAAGGTTTATCCAAGGGTCCCCTGCACTAGCTCTGTTTTCTGGCGCCGGGTTTATCCAAGGATATCTCACCAAGTCAACTTCATCACCAACTTGTGCTAACACCTAAGCTTGGGGAGGTTGCACCTACGTGAGCATCATCTTATCCATCTTTACCTTCAAAGCAATTTATCTTGTTTTGTCATTGTCTTGCATATCATATTTATATTTCGGTTTGCATATTTTATTTTCAGTTTTGCATTTTGTGTTGCATTTGTTATTTCGGTTTGCATTGTTTAGTATCATTTTATTTTCAGTTTTCATCTAAAAACATAAAATCCATAAAAACTAGTGTTGTTTTTAATATGTATGCTACGCTATGGAGGAAGGTTATGTCAAAACTATGGGAGCTTACTATGAATATCGATCAACCAAAGAAGGAAATAGAATGCTTGAATTGCTTGAACATCTTAATGATATGGCCACTGAGTTTTGTGAATTACATAATATAACTTGCTGCTTTAGAAAAGACTATAAACACTCTCTCTATCAATGTAAGTATAATAGTGATCCTATTATTGCTTCTTATCAAGAGTGTAAATTTGCATGCCATGATATAGAACAAGTTGAGAAATATATTGCTTATGTTGCAGCCCATGAGATAGACTTTCTTATTGATAATTTTTTTGCAACTAGTCATGAAGCTCGTGTAATGAAAGGACACATTTCTATTCTTCTCCAACTTTGCAAAAAGGAATTTAGTGATAATGTTTATGTTAAAGAAAGAATTCTTGCTTCCATGGAAAGTACTAATATTTTGCAGGAAGAGGATGATGAAAACATAAGCTTGGAAGAGGAATGTGAAGAGGAGATTGAAATGGATGTTCCAACCTAAGCTTGGGGAAGAGTTGGATCTCCCAACTTCACCATCAACATTTGATAATAGCACTCAAACTCAAAAATCTTTTGTTATTTATGAGAATCCATGTTATGATGAGTGTCAAACTGAAAATTCTATGGTCCTATATGATAACCCATGCTATTATGATGAAACTAATAATGCTCCTTTACTTTTCAATGCTACTAGTGAACTTATTGATGATAATGAGTGTTGCTTAAATATGCTATATGATAATGCTTTAGATGATGGTCCTATGCTTATTGATAATCCTCCATGTTTAGTTGTTACAATTTATGTGAGGATAAAAATGATATACTTGCTGTTTGTGATGGTACTCTTACTCATGAGAGTCCTACTTTGTTCTTGAATTCTCCTACTTACACCATAGAGGAGAAATTTGCTTATGTTGAGAAATACTTATGTGGTTTGCAATTATCTTTAGTTCCAAATCTTTGTTGCAACCATGATATTAAACTTGATATTGATCTTAATAACTATTTTGAAAGAGGGAAGCATGCTAATGAATTCCAAATAAATTTAATGATCCTCTTTATGTGCCTAAATTATCTAAGTTGAATGATTCTTGTGGTTATATGGTTGAATTTATTTTCTACTTGCAACTATTATGAAAGAGGAGGTGATAAGAACCCTCTTTATGTTACTAATAATTATATGCTGCAAGTAAATATTGTTAATATGCATTGGAAACTTCTATTTATTGTGATTCATTCATATACAAAATGCCAATGCATAGAAAGAAAGTTAGACTTCGTTGTTATTACTTTTGTGTTTTGTTTTTCTCTCAACTAGGGTTCAACTTGACTATTATTTGATTGGATTGAGAACACCATGGGATCCTGGTATTATGCATGAACACTTCCAAGGAAGAGGGACACATCAAAGTTCAAGCTCCCTCATGAGCTTCGTCCACAATAAATATCAAGTAAGAAGCCTAGTATGGCTATAAAGAAAGCGCTTTACGGGAGGCAACCCGGTTGTTTTTATTTGTGATTTTCTTTGTGTCCTCTTGCTGTAACAAGAGACTTTGTTTAGTTTAGTTTCTGGAATTTTTAATAAAGTGCCAAGTTTTACTCATTTTGGTTTGAAAAGTTGCTTATAGCGTTCGGAGATTTTATTCCTGCACGAATCTGTGCACGGTATGATTTTTAATTCTTATTCTGTAACTCCGAATGAGCTCATATTTGAACTGTAGTTGCAACTTTTCATCCTCTGTATGCATGAATTTTTCGGAATTTTTCGACAAAGTTAAGTAGGGTAGAAAAATACGTTTTGCTGCTGCTTTTTCTGGACAGATTCTGTCCCATTTTGTTTGATGCATGCTTGAACTTTTAACTTGAATTTTTTGATCCAATTGAGTTTATGAGTAGGCATACAACATTATACACTTTCTGGACATATGAATTTTTGTTCAAGGATTATATGCAGCAAGAAATCTATTTGTTTATCACTACTAATGCACCCCACAGAAAAGAAATGAAATGGGAGAAACGGTGTTTTGAAGTTTTTTCACAGGGATTAGAGGAGATGCACCAAGAGCTATCCAAGGATGGTGAAGACCATAAGCTTGGGGATGTGAAGACAACCCCACTGGACCTACACACTCTCGGTTTGCACACGTCTAACTTCTGTTTTTCGATCGAAACACTTTATCGCATAAACTTGGAGCGTCTTTTTGTTTGTTTTGGTTTGATTTTTATTTTGTGAGACCACCACACTATCATTTATATATGAGAGAGCTACTGGAAATTTGGGTTGATTATGTTGGATGCTATTAAAGATTGGGAAAAGGGATGTTGGAGTTGATTTTAAAAGATACATATAGTTGCATGATTCATGAGCTTGTTAATGAGTAATAATTTGCAAGTATTTTATCAAGAGCTATCTTTTATTCATGTTTTGATGCTGAATGTTATTTTCTTTGTTTAACATGGATTAGTTAGTTCTATGGACACTCATGCATGCATTTAGATGGTCAACTTTCTCCCTCTTGCTAGCCCAAAAATTCCAACAAGCAAAAACTTGTTTCCAACACCTTCAACCAAAGTTTTTCCAGTGAGTCCACCATATCTACCTATTAGCTTTATGCTATTCCGAGTATGTTTATCATGATATTTGTGTTATCTATACCTCTGAATGAAAATGCTTATGTTGTTGATTGTTATGGGAAAAGTTGGTTATAGAGCTCTCTCGAACTTGATGCACACTTTACTTTCATTGCATAATAAAACATGACCCATTGTGATTAAAATTATGATGTTGTGGGCTTGACAAATGTCTTTGGTTGAGAGTTAGCTCATATGTGCTGTCACATGGCAAGCTTTCAACATGCACTTCATTTCATTTAGTTGATATCATGTACTTTTGTTTATGGATGCTTACCATGGGTGAAATAAATGTGGAAATGAAGTGAGTTTAAATGAGTTTGTATAAATGGTTAGAGAGACGCCTGGGCCGCTAATCTAAGCCATGCATCATTCATGGTGGAAATTTACTTACATGCTATGGTGAACCTTCTGTGATACACCTTACAATAAAAAGCTATCTAATGGTAAATAAAAAGGGTGTTGAGATTGTTCATTGTGTTTGTTTGTCTTGTCATTTTGATATGGGCTTGTTCCATATCCTGGGACAAGAGGTACCCCAGTTGACGCTCTTAATGATACTATTATTACTTACAATGATATTTAACTTGAACTTGCTTTGTTTCCAAGTTGAGTAACACATGGAGTAGGTACTTGTATTCAAGGGGCATGAGACTTTCAACCTGTACTTTGTCAAGCACACTACTCATATTTGCTTTCACTTTAAACTTAATCATTCAAGATGCTATGATAGGGGAATGAGAGCTTGACACCAAGGATTACATTACAATCATTAACTTAAGTAGAGAAGTTCAGAAGTTAGATGAAATTTATTCATGCTTTACCTCTACTCATATATATCTTTCCAAAGTGTCCACCTTTTATATTCAGATTTTCATCAATACTCTATGACCATTGTAGGATGTTTTCTTTTCATTATGCATACATGTGGTCCATAGTACTTTCTTTATGTTACACTTTGTGAATTATCATTGAACATCCTTGCATTGAATACTTGATATCACTTCATAAACTATCTTGCATATTGCTACTCCTTTTAAGAATGAATCATTTGACTCTATGTAGCAATAGTAATCATCTTTGATATCCATTGATAGTATTAAATTGCAAAGTCCATGTTAGTTTTATCACCTTCATACTCGAGGACGAGTATAGGTTAAGCTTGGGGATGTTGATGCATGTAAAATGCATACATGAACTTTGCATTATTTTACTTATATTCCAGTCATATTTGCATCATATAAGGGTTATATAATAATGTTTTGGGAATATTTGATATGTTTCCTATTTTTTATGGAATTAACCCTGCACAGGCAGAAAACCCTATTTCTATATTTTAATGTTTCAGGGACCCAAACGACGTCCAAATGACCTGAAATTTACGAGCATCAGTTTTTGGAAGGAACAAAGCGTGGGAGCGAAGGAAGCAAACAAGCGGAGGCCCGAGGGCCAAGATGGTGGGCCCACGCGGCCAGGTACCTGGCCGCGTGGGACCCCCCTTTTGGCCTCGGAGCTCCGTTGCCGTCGATCTTTCCTCCACCGACTCCGTTTTGACCTAAAACCGCCTATAAAAATAGCCCCCGACGTTCTCTGGAAGGAGCGCCGCAGAAACACAGAAACACCGAAACAGAGACCTGGAGTTGCAGATTGGAGGGGGAAAACTCCGGCGGGGCGCTGCCGGCGTGGTCTCCAATCCAACGACTTCTCCACCGTCTCCATGATGAAGAGGGAGTAGTCCACCTCTGGACTATGGGTTTGTGGAAGTAACTTATGTATCTCTCTCTCTTGAGCTTCACTAATTAGTACCGTATGAGCTGCTGAACATGATTACGGTCATCTATGTAATACCTTTGTGGTGGATCTTTTTATGAGTTAATATATGTTTGAGATTGCAATGGTTTTGTTTCAGTTATGAAAGTAGATGCATATTATGTACCCCGTTCTTATTTACTTGTCATGATCAAGCATGTTTATGAGAGCGTGTGAGGGGGAACGTGTGCATTAGTTGGAGTAACGGGGGGTGGCTAGTGCAGTGAACGTGAGAGAAAGTTCTGCGATCCACTTGGGTATCTTACCTTACTTTGTTGCCTCACTAGGGATAAAAAGAAATACCATGCTACCGGAGATGTGGGTGTGACCATTGCCACTTACTCCATGACTAGATCTAGCATGTTCTTATTTTAACTTCATGTCATGATACTTATTGCTATACTCTGAGTTATCTTAATTACTGAGGTGTTATGATTTAGTTCGCATCTTGTGGAGTATAAGAGAGACTAATAACCAAAAGGTCTCTATGTTAGGACGTGATGCCCATATAATTATAACTTGTCATTAAACTGTTGTGTTGCAATCTCATATGTCAACTCTAGTGTTCCATTGTCTACCACTTTATTAAAGAGAGAGTGCATTTGTGAAACCATGAACCCCGGTCCATTTTTAATCATAAGAAACACCTTTCCAACCACTTTTACCACTTTTCCATTTTCTGCCATTTAAAAATCCGAAAATACAAAAACACTTTTACATCTTGCATTCATCATATAAAACCCAAAAATATCATTTATCATTGCTACCACCATCCTTGCATATTTATTTACCACCATTGCATATTTATTTCTTGTTTGCATTGCATATTATCTTGATATCATTCTCACACCTTGTGCTTGACAACCACTAGGTGAGGTTGAGGACCAAAACATTTACTTTGTTTTGTAGGTAACCAAAGAAGGATAGGAAAGATAAATCTTCACTACTGATTCCCGAGAGTTCGATATTAAACCCTCGAGTCACCCTCGTGGGGAAAACACGTCTTCCACTTACTACACACTCTGCACTTGGAGTCTCAACCTAACCCATTTACTTTTCACGCAGGTAACTACGTGAAGGGCCA